>PVHY01014088.1:0-39434 GCA_004024945.1 Uropsilus gracilis
CACATTCTTATCTCTCTGATCAGACTGGACATTGTGGGGTGGATCTTACCTTTCTCAGACTGTGGTTTCCTGCAATATTTAGGGGGGTGTCTGGTACATGGTCAGGGGAGCCCCAAGCAAATTTGTGGTATATAAAATTATATTCTTTTTTCTTAGGAAAAACTGCACACCTCTGCAATGGTATCACATGCGTGGAAAATATCCATGCTCTGCAGGTATTTGCTATAAATTTGTGTCACAGCGACAAGACCTAATGTCAAAGGATCAACTAATAAACTTGTACTGCTGTATGTTTGTTTCACAATGACTGTTGAGTCACTTTAGTATTTCCTCAACCATCATACCTAAAAGGGACATAATATTCTAAGGAACTGGACTTTCCCTTTGGTTCCTTATAAAATAGCTCAAGGAGTTTTTGTTGGCATCACCAGAAGAAATTCTGACACTGCAGGGTCAAGCTTTTGCAGTCAGTGGAATGTTTTTGAATGTTCTTTTTGGAAGAGATTGTATTTCATCAATCCTTTTGTGTAAATATAACACTTAATTACCAACACAAAGAAACCATTCTCTGAGAATGAAATTGCTTATTAACAAAAGATTTGAAATGGACTTGAGTTTCAAAAGGGAACAAAAGAAATTCAAGACATGTATCTTAAAACAATAATGACACAGTTGAAATCATATGCTGAACATAATTTTACAGATTCAATTTACTTGTTATTGGAGGAAAACCAGAAGATTAATCCTATATATTGAAAAGAGCCCGGATTGATTTTTTCCCCATAAATCCACATTTGATTTAAAATGTGATATTTCACACTATTTATGCCACTGTTCAATTGTCAATTGTTTGGAAAAATCAGCCCACTTTGATGGTGATAGTCTCAGGAAATACTTTACGAACAAAGGGTGGTTTTATTTTATTTATATCTTTGCCTCCAATATAATCAGAATCCTGTGGAAACTGAATATTCATTTTCCTGTCTCATTCTATAGTTCATTAAATCTGAGATGATTTGATGCCATAATATGTAGGTTACATTGCTATTATTTCCTCCTAGTCAAGTAAGCATTTATTTTTTGCCCTGTTCTAATTCTTAAAATACCCCCCCCCCCATACAATCTCTTAATCTGAACCCAGAGTGACCAACAGGTTCTGAAAGCAATTGAGCAGGAGGCATTTCACTGAAGCAGGGCTAGAGAGGAGGCGCCCAAGGTCAAGGGCAATCTGGACCAGGTTACACAGGCTATGAGGATCCTCAAATACATACCCTTGATCTTAGAAGATGTACTGCAGGGCTCCCGTGGGCCCGGGGTCCTGATTACAGGCAATCATCATCAGTGACAGTGAATCTGAAGGATGAGGACCTCCTAAGATCTAGAAAGAGCCCTCCCCTAACCCCAGCCACACACATATGCCCCCTTCTCTTTCAGGGTAAAGAGACAAAGCAGAAGCAAATCAAATAAAAAAACATAACACCCACCCCCAAAATCATGCAGTATCACACAGTAGAGAACTAACTTGTGCTATATACTCTAAAGTCAATGGACATTCAGTATGATCGACAGATTTTTTTCATGGAATATAAGGCAGAATTGACTTTTGGCTGATAGCTAAGAGGTGTACAGAATAGTTAAGAATACAGGTTTTTTGTTAATTGCACAAACCTGCTTTTAAACCAGATCCTGCCACTGATTGGCATGGTGAGCTGACTCAGGTCGCTTAAACTCCAGCCTGCCAACCTCAGTCACCTCACTGAAGCAGAGAGAGAGACCCTCCAGTCTCTGATGAGACTGAGGTAAGACCCTGGCCCCAGTTTCTCCAAAGTTTGTGTCACTGTGGCAGACCTTACCCCACCATGACCATGACCGGCATTGCCACGGGGCCCCACTCTTGCCTCTGCAGATTTGTCCTTGAGTTCCCTTGACCCTGACAACCAGCAGGTCTGGTGGTGAAGACAGATGTCAAGATTCCAGTTTGCAGTTACTAGAACAGCTCCCTCAAAGCAATTGCTGCCATGTCCACTACCTCCCTCCAAGCCTTTCAGGAACTATCTCATCAGAGGATCTGATTTTTTCAGATAATCAAAGTGAAGTTCAGAGATTAAATGTTTTTTTATTATTAAAAATATTATATATGTATATTTCACATCTTTGTATTCTCCAGGGATCACTCATCACCTTCCCTTACTCACTGCTTCCCCGATCTCTCTTCCCCCCCTCAAGTTTTGTACTTTAGTTTGGTTGTTAACTTGTTTGAACTTTTCCTCCTGGCCTTTTGCTTGTTTATCCGATATCCCATATATTGGGGAAACCATTTGGTTTCTGTCTTTTTCTTTTTGACTTGTTTCTGCTAATATGATTTCTTCTAGGTACATCCATGTTATCATAAAATCATCAACTTTGTCATTTTTAACTGATGAGTAATATTCCATTGCATATAGAAACCACATCTTTTTCATCTATTATTCTGTCTTGGAATTTGGGTTGTTTCCATGTCCTTAAAATTATAAATAGTGCTGCAGTAAACATCCAAGTACAAGTGTCCTCTTGTATAAGTATTGAGGTCTCCTTTGGGTAGAGTCCTAGAAGAACTATTGCTGGATCATATGGTAGCTTCATTTTCATTTGTTTGAGGGTCCTCCACTCTGCTTTCCATAGTGACTGGACTGGTTACATTCCCATCAGTAGTATATATTTTTATCTAAGTAACAGAGCAGGTAAGTTTCAGCATTGCTTCTTCCTGTTTTAGCTGCAACATCAAACTCTCAGTGAGCCCGAACATCCAGCTTCTAAATTCCAGGTGAGGGCAAACTGTCCTCCGGAAGCTGAGGTCACCAAGCACCTAGCTTATCAGGAAGGACATGTGAATTTTGAGGCTGAACAGAGAGGCAAATGGGGACCCACATGCACCAGGACCTTGGCCTTGACCTAAGGATCTTGACCTTGATCTAGAGCTGGAGTGTCATGGAGAGGTGGGTCAGCCCCTGGGTAGTCCAGCATAGCAGCGGTTCTGTGGGTTAGAGCTCTACTGGTGAAGCATGACTATGCTGGAGCCAAGTCCCTCTCCCCTCCTCCCAGGACCCAGAGCTGGGAGAGCCGGTCTTGCTCAGGTAAGTACAGCTTTCTAGGGCCAGAGCCAACTGCTACTCCCGGCCTGCAGCTGAGGGCCAAGAGGAGTGAAGGTTGATGGTGGGTGGTGGGTCCTGCACAGGGAAGAGAAAACATGTCCACGCATGTTGAAAGGGTGTTGGGATACCACTCTGCCTTCTCCCGGGTAGGGCTGTGGACGGAGCGGTGCAGCTGGAGCTCTGTGCGGGTGGGAGGGGATAAGGGCAGAGCCAGCCCTTACTAGTGGGTCATATGAACCTTCCTGCAATTCCCGCCTGAGAATGCCTCTCAGGCCAGGTCTGTGCCATTTAGGTGACTGTTGCGGCCAGGTCCTGCTCCTCTCGGAGCTATACGGTCTGACTACATCTCCACCCACCTCTCCCTCACCCCGAAGGTGAGGTTCTAGCCCTGGTGATGACCTGAACTATGTCTCCCCTGGAAAAGTTTCCAAGTCAGAATGTAGAAAATTTAAAGACTTCTACAGGTTGGATGTTTCCTTATAAGTGAGTTCCCAGTGGAACTAAAGAGTGGACACAAGAGTCAGAGATTTAAGGTGATCACACTTAAATTAAGGTGATCACACTTAAATCGACGCACACTTAAAAGATCTCTGCACATGTTTTGTTTCTTTAAAAAGTAATTTTTTCTTTTTCCTTAGAGAGACTAGGTCTTGCTATGTTGCCCAGGGTAGTCCCAAACCCACTGACTCAAGTGATCCTTAGCCTCAACCTCCCAGGTAGCTGGGATTACAGGCATGCGCCACTACACCTGGCTATTTTTTTGTTTTGAGACTCAGGCTTGCTATGTTGCCCCAGGTAGTCTGTGGACTCAAGTGATTCCTGGTCTCAGCCTCCCAAGGCCAGGATTATAGGTGCACGCCTTGATGCTTGGCTAAAATAACATCATTTTAAAAGGAATTTTGTTGGCTTTCCAAATAAATTTTATGTGTTCAATTTTTTATTTAAAAAAATAGCCATTAATTACCATTAAGCCAACAAACTACATAAGCACTATTTTAATTTTTGTCCTTTCTTCTGGTGAATACCCATTCACCCTGATGATGCCCACACATAATTACTTTTCCCTCTCATTTGATACTTTAGCTTAAACATGTCCCCTGGAACCACCACATCTCCCTGATTATCATTGCCATGAATGTGTTATCTTTCATTAACACCCACACACCATCATTTACTTAACAATTTCCAGAACGTGGTCTGTAGAGCTTGCCTCAGTTTCTTCTTACTGGCATTGGTAATGTTGCTAATAATATCCTTCTATGTAGAGCTTTCCCCTCCACTTGAGATATTGACTCCTTTAAGGGAAAACACTTCCATAGTTCTGAAGCTGCTGAATCTATGAAGCAACATTTTTGTCCTCCAAACATGGTCATTGGCAAATTGCAGCAGGAGAGGAAGCTGGAGGTCCATTTCTCATCAGAGGGTCCTGTTGGAAGAGAACTGTCCACCAGATCATTTATTTTGTTGTTGCTCTTTTCCCAGTCTTTTAAAAATGATGTTACAAGGGATTTGCCCTCACTGTCTGCTGGATCAGCAGAACCCCAGAAAGCAAGACCCAGGAGACCGAACCACCTCTCTCCATGCCAGTCTCACCAGCCCAGCCCGTGTTTTCCTGCAACAGTGCTGCTGGAGTCACCACCCATTCACCACCCATTCAATTTCAAACTCAATTCCAAAGCAAAGAGAGAGCCATTTCTGCTTCAATGCAGTACATCAGACCAGCAAATGTGACATTTCCCATCAGAAAGGGCTATAAACAATTTCAATCACACTTAGAAACAGCGTTTTTAACATGGTGGCAAATGTTGGCAATTTCAGGCAGAGGATGGACAAGCTGGTACACAAGTTCCGAAGCTTATATTGTGTTAATCTAAAAAAAAAAAAAGTGATTTTCATTTAATGGGAAATCAGATTACTACCAAGTGAAAAACAACTAAGATGAAAAGAGTAAAAGCCACACCTGCAGGGATGCTTGAGAAGGGACTTGACGTTGGGTGTGCTTTCCCTAAACCAGCCATGAGCCTGGACCACTGAGGAAGTCGGGCCTGAAAATGTTTCACCCAGTGAAATTTAGATCATTTTTATTCATTGTGTTATGCAGAGTCACAGACCTCAGGAAAACACACTAATAAAACATCACGCTCAGCTTAATGGTCTCCCCTCAGTCGGCTCCATAATGATAAATGAAATGCCATCAGCAGAAGGCAAGTCCATTTCTTGTAGTCTGAGGAGCCCAGAACTGTGACAGAATTGGAATGCAGAGGATTGATTGTCCACAGCCCAAAAGAGAGACAGAATGTGCTTCCTGACCTCATGCAGAAACCCAGACCAAGTCAAAGCTCTGGGAAGGGTCGTAAGCCCAGGCTGGGTACACAGGATCTGCAGACCTGGGGAGGGGATGGGTGCCTGAGAAAAACCAGAGAGCAGGAAATAGAATGCTTTCCTGGCCTCTCCTTCCTCAACCTGTGTCCGCATATTCAGTCCTTCCAGCAATGCCTTATTTGTGATCAAGGTCAAGGACTGCGGAGGGCCCTGGGAATCAGATTGGCAAGATTCTGCTCACATGGGGTTTACACGCTAGTGAGGAAGCCATGATGATGAACCAATGTCAAGTGACACACTTATAGCTCTTCTCGCTGTCTGGAATTCTTTAACAGGATACCAGAGTGGTGGAATTGTGTAAATTTAGCAAATTCTAGGATAGGCTACCTAGTTAACATTGAAGCTAATTCAATGCCAATGAGTAACTTTTGAAGGATAAGTCTACCCCAAATAGCCCATGGGATGTATGTGCAATAAACATGACTGGTTAGGTGGAGTTCTGATTGCACTGAGCACCTTAGCTTTTATCTGAAAGCTCTAGGAACAGGTCATAGATAAGGGCAACGTAAAATAGGACAGCCAAAGAAAGTCTTTTCAAGTTGAGAACTACACGACTTATCAATATCTGATTTCATTATGCGATAGTAACGAACAGCAAGCACTGCAGATTTTGTTTGGGTCAGGTACTGTTCTAAGTGCTCTTTATACTTAATTTAACTTTCAGAACTCCACTTGACAGATAAGAGAACCCTGGTTCAGACAAGGTAAATCCAAGGTCATCTAGTAAATAACCGGTGAAGCTTGTAGTCTATCTGGCCATCAGCCCACGATGAGAAGCACTTTATTTTACTGAAATCAAGTTTTCTCAAGACTGGTGGTCATTAGAGCCAGTTATGGAAACCAGCTTCTTGCCACACTGCCTGATGCCCCTGCTGCTGATTGGGGAGTGCCACTTAAAATGAGACAGTGGTATTTATTTGCAATTCCTTTTACATGCATTCTTATTGTAACACTATGAACTAAGCCTTGTCATTATCCTCTTTTCTATAAGAAGAATCTGAGAGCTGGGGCAGCTACATCATGCATGTGATCACGTTCCTTATGGTAATTAACTGTGGAAACAAGATGTGGCCTTAGGTCTGAAGAACATTCTCCAGTAATGGTCCCACATCTAGCAGAACCCAATAAATATTGATTGAACTCAACTGACTACAGTGAACTTCAATAGATTTTGGCTGGGGGTTCCCTTTGCAGAGAGTCAGTGCTTCTCTGAATATGGTGTTGACCCCTTGAAGACCAGCTGTTCAACCCATTAGTAGAAGAGCTATGGTAATAATTGCTCTGATGCAAAGGACTGGTTATGAAGACCTCCTGCAACAGTAGAAACATACTAGTTAGGGACAGGAGTGGTGCTGAATGTGGACACCATAACCCTCTGCCTTTTCTCAACCAAAGAGTTTTAGGGGTGTGCAGTAAGATGCCAAGCAATCACCCCGCTGTGAGGCAGGATTTATGTTCATCATGAGTCCAGTTCCCACGGTGATGAATTCATCAGGTCTCTGGCTCTTCCCCATTTGCCTCTACAGGAGTCAGACTTGGTCTCATGTGATTGATCTGCTTCTTGGTTTTCAAGGAAGATGCATTTGATTTATCAATGTCTTGGGATAAAACTTCTTTACAGCTCTTTCAGTGCTTTCATGTGAGAATGAGGAGGGGCATTTCTTTTCCTTGGGGACCATGGGGTATGATTTTAGGAGCCCAAGGAGATATCCCCCTTATACCCCCAATCTACCCAGTAATAGCACTGTGCTTGACCAGATTCTGGATACAGAAAAAGTCAGGCAATTTTGCAGAATGAGTGGGCAGAATGGGGTGGAACGGATGGACTGAATGATGAAAATGTAAGCCAGGGATGAAAACCCAATGTCCCCCATTTTGTCTGTCTCCCCTCTCCACCTCTCATCTCTATTTCCTGTCAATTAAATAGAGAATTTAATTGAATTATGTGGAATCCATTAGTGTAAGAACCATGATAATAATTGTGTTTTCTTGCATAGACACCATTGATTTTCTGGAATAGTCTTTACATTAAGTTTACGGAGTGAGCAGGACTGGGGTTCTGGCTCCTGATAATGAGATGAGGTTCCTGAGAGAGGGGGATGTTATGAGACTTGCCCAATGCCCTTCAGCAAGTAGATCATGGTGCTCAGAGGTAGCATCCTGACTCCCAGAGCAGCGCTGTTGACTCTGCATTAAAATAACTGGGTGCAGGTGTGTTCACACCTGCCCGGTGTCTCCAGTCACACATTCCCATTGCACTACAGGACTATTGGGGCCTGCTTCCCAGGTGGTCGCTTCCCCCCTTTTGAGTGCTGCAGGCAACTGGCACAGCATGTCCACTGCAGCTGATGCCAGTCCTGGATTTTGAAGCTGTCATGGTGCCTTGATTTCAGAAATCTTGGCCAATTGACCAGGGGGCTGGAGGGCTGGTCAAGATGGGCCCAGGGGAGCTTAGTTGAATCTTCTTCAAGGAGAGAAGCTTCCATGCACATTCTGATCTACAGAGTGGTGGGCAGCTCTTTTCTGCAGAATGGACAGAACGCCAGATGCTGAATGATGAAAGGTAAAGGATGTTGACGGGGCTCTGAGCCAGAAGAAAGCATAGAAAAAGAGGCAGAGGCTTAAAGCTATGTCCAGGCATTTCTCATAAATATGAAACATCAGGCCATACTGTGTCCATGGCTGGGGGAAGAAGGAAGGATGGAGAAATCCCACAGAAGACAGGGAGGGTGGGAAGAACATATTTCATAGCAGCAGAGACTGAAATCTGAATTGAGACCCTGCCCCATACAGGCTCTCTTACCAGTCATCTGACTTCTTTTTGGTGCAATTATCCTTAATTTACAGAGAATTGTTGCAAAGAGTCACCTGTTCATTTCACCCATATATTAAGTGTCCACTTTATGCCAGGTTCTACTAGGAAGGTGAGACTGACTAGAAAACTAGCAGAAGATTATTAGACAAGGTTGAAATATAAAATTTAAAAGACTGATGTGATCAAGGATGTTGGGGACAGGGAACTAATTCGTTAGATGAAGAAAATTTTCTCTTAGAAGTTAGCATCCAGCCAATCCTCTCCCCGCCCCCCCCCCCATGCCATGTCTGTAGAGGAGATTCTTAGAGTCAACAGCTAATACAAAGATCCTGGGGCAGCTGAGACCACAGTGGTTTGGGGGTGGGGCCAGGCAAACCACTGGGGCATAAAGTTGGAACAGGTTTGCATACTTGATTTGTAATGGGAGCCATTGTGAGGTCTAAGCCAGAGCCTGATCCAATGTTTTTTTGAAGACCCCTTTGTACTGTGTGGGGGTCAGCAGCAGAAGCTGGGACTGGACCTGGATGGCTTGTGAGTCAGAATGGACGTTGCTGTGAAGATAGAAAGAAATGCACAGATGGGGGAATCCCATTCTGAAGATTCCCCAGACATGCTGACAGATTGGGTGTGATGCTTAAGGACAGAGAAACCAAGGCTTGCATCTGAGTTTTTAGCTTAAACAAACAGTAGTTGATGGGGCCTCCTTGGTGATGTGTCGGGGAGGAAAAATAATGTTTGCAAAACAATCCTATGTCTCATATCATTGCTGCTCAGTCAGTAGCCACAGGGATGCCAGGGACAGGAAGGAGGCTGGACACAGTTGGAGGGAAAGGCTGCTCTGGTCATTAGAATGCACATGAAGATGCTGCCTGCTCCTGGCTGAGTGTCCACTTACACCAGCACAGCTCCACTTCCTTTCCATGTTCAGGGTGTGCTATGGAACTTTGGAAATGCCCTGGTGAGTGAGAAGCAGGAGGGAGCTGGCTTCTGGGGCTAAGGGCCAGCAAGGAATGCTCATGCACAGAAGCAATGTCAGATGAAGGCAATCCCAGTACAACCACACAGCTGCTGCACATGCATGGCGAACCCCCACTCTCCCTGTTGCCACAGGAAGACTGAGCTTCAAGAACTCCACTTTGAGGTGTCAAAAGATTACAAAGTGGGCTGGAATCATCCAGAAAGACTGACCCTTCAGTCTCAGCTTTACTTTATGCTGGGCCATCAACTAGGTGTTTACATCTTTTCTCATGTTCAAGTCTCATGACTGTGAGATGAATGCTTTTATACATTCGCAGCAACATGGATGGAGCTAGAGGGAATGATGCTAGCAGAAATAAGTCAGAAAGAAAAAGAGAAATACCGGATGGTCTCACTGATATGAGGGATATAGGGAAAATGAACAAATGGATGAGAATAATTTAAAACTATCAACAGAACTGAAGTATAGAGCAAGAGGGAGAGGAGGGAGAAAATAGGGAAGGGGGCAGAAAAGATTAAGGTGGTGCACAGGTGATAAGATGGTGGGAGAGAGTCATGGGAATTGAAAGGCTTTTCAATATGATAATAGAGGAGAATGTCCCAAATCTGAAGAAAGAAATGAAAATAGACATACAGGAAGCCAAAAGGACACCAAACTACTTTAATGAAAGAAAAACCACAGTGAGACACATTATCATAAAACTTCCAAGAACCCAAGATAAGGAAAAAATAATGAGAATGGCTAGAGAAAAGAAATAGATAACCTACAAAGGAAAATCCATTAACTGACCTCAGATTTTTCTGAAGAGACACTCCAGGCAAGGAGAGAGGGAGTCACATCTACAAAAATCTCCAAGAAAAAAGGTGCCAGCCAAGAATACTCTACCTTGCAAAGTTATCCTTCCTCTATGAAGGGAAAAACAGAATCTTCTCCAACAAGCAAAGTCTCCAGAAATTTGCTACCACTAAACCCCCAATCCAAGAAAATTTGCAGGAGGCCTCAAGATCTAAACCATAAGAAGAACAAATACAACCCCCCCCAAACAAAATAAACCCCCAAATTACCAACAGGAAATCGTTAGAATCACAAACATCAATGATCACTCTAGATGTCAATGGTCTAAACTCAGCAATCAAAAGATGGAGAGTTGCAGACTGGATCAGAAAACAGAACCCAACATTCTGCTGCCTCCAAGAAACACATCTGACCTTTAAGGATAAGCATAGACTGAAGGTGCAGAGCTGGAAAACTACACTACAAGCAAATGGCCCCCACAAGAAAGCAGGGGTTGTCATTCTTATATCAGACAGAGAAGATTTCAAATTAAGAAAAGTGACAAGAGATAAATATGGCCACTACCTAATGGTTAAAGAGTCAATCCTTTTAATCCTATAATAATAATCAACATATATGCACCTAATGAGGGAGCACCAAAATTCATAAAACAACTACTAGTAGAACTGAAATCAAATATTGATGAGAATACATATGTGGTAGGAGATTTTAACACACCATTCTTAACAAAAGACAGATCAGCAAAACAGCAACTATACAAAGACACAAAAGCTTTAAAGGAAGAGCTAGACCAAATGGACCTAATAGATATATACAGGACACTACACCCCCAAGGAAAAGAATACACTTTCTTTTCAAATGCACACATTTCATTCTCTAAAATTGACCATATATTAGGACACAAGACAAACCTGAAAAATTACACAAAGATTAAAATAATACCAGACTTTTTCTTTGATCATAAAGGCATCAAATTAGAAATCAACAATGAAAAGAAAATAAGGAGAGTAAACACTACTTGGAGACTCAACAAATAGACTTCTGGGAGATCATTGGGTAAAAGAGGAAATCAAAGAAGAAACTAAAACCTACATGGAGGCAAATGACAATAACGACACAATGTTCCAAAATGTGTGGGATGCAGCAAAAGCAGTATTAAGGGGAAAGTTCATAGCAATACAGGCCCAAATAAAAAGAATTGAAACAGCCCAAAGAAATACTCTAATCTCCCAACTTGAGGACCTAGAAAAAGAGCAACAAAAAAATCCAAAACCCAGCAGAAGGCAAGAAATAACAAAAATAAAAGCAGAGATGAATGAAGTAGAAACCAAAAAGACATTCGAGAAGACAAACGAAACCAAAAGCTGGTTCTTTGAGAAAATAAATAAAATTGATAAACCCCTTGCAAGAAACGAAAAAAAGAGAGAAAGAAAAGAAGAGTGAAAACTTAAATAAACAGGATCATAAACGAAAAGGGAGGTATTACAACAGACCCAGCAGAAATCCAAAAGATAGAGACTACTATGAGCATCTATACGCAAAAAAACACAGCAACCTGGAAGAGATGGACAAATTCCTAGAACAATACAGTCATTCAAAATTGAACAAAGAAGAAATAGAAAGCTTAAACAGGTTAATCACAAGCAGTGAAATTGAGGCAGTCATCAGAACTCTCTCTAAAAACAAGAGCCCAGGTCCAGATGGTTTTACAAATGAATTCTGCCAAACTTTCAAAGAGGAACTAACACTGGTACTGTTAAAAATTGAGAAAGAAGGAAAGCTACCAAATACCTTCTATGAAGCAAACATTGCACTAATTCCAAAGCCAAATAAAGATAGTGCAAAGAAAGAGAACTATAGACCAATCTTGCTAATGAACACAGATGCAAAAATTCTAAACAAAATCTTGGCAAACCGAATCCAACATTGCATAAAAAGGATCATCCATCATGACCAAGTGGGATTCATCCCAGGGGCGCAGGGATGGTTCAACATCCAAAAATCAATCAACATAATCCACCACATCAATAAAGAGAAAAAAAAAAACCCATATGATCATGCAGAAAAAGCATTTAATAAAGTTTAACATCCTTTCATGATGAAAGCCCTGGAAAAAATTGGTATAAAAGGAACATACCTCAACATAATAAAAGCTATATATGACAGACCCACAGCAAAATCATTCTCAATGGGGAAAAACTGAAACCATTTCAATTAAGGTCTGGAACCAGGCAAGGACGCCCACTCTCTCCACTCCTTTTCAACATAGTTCTGGAAGTCCTACCTAGGGCAATAAGGCAAGAGAAAGACATTAAAGGAATCAAAATAGGGAAAGAAGAAATGAAGCTATCACTATACGTGGATGATATGATTCTCTATGTAGAGAACCCAGAAAAATTGACAGAAAAGCTAATTGAAATAATAAACCAATTCAGTAAGGTAGCTTGATACAAAATCAACATACAAAAATCAACAACATTCATATATATGCAAAGAAACCAATCAGAAGAAGAAATTAAAAAAAACACCCCATTTACCATTGCACCAAAGAAAATCAAATACTTGGGAATAAACCTAACAAAATAAGTAAAAGACCTATACAAAGAAAACTATAAAAAAAAAAAAAACATTCTTAGAAGAAATAGAAGATGATTTAAAAAAATGGAAAGACATTCCCTATTCTTGGATCAGAAGAATCAAAATGTCTATACTACCAAAGGCAATCTACAGATTCAATGCAATTACAATAAAGATCCCAATGACATATATTAAAGAGAGAATAAAAATTACTGAAATTCATATGGAACAACAAAAGACCCCGAATAACCAAAACCCTTTTGACAAATAGAAGAGAGAATGGAGGTATTACTATTCCAGACTTCAAACTATACTACAAAGCCATAATACTTAAAACAGCATGGTACTGGTACAAAACCAGAAAAACAGACCAGTGGATCAGAATCAAATACCCAGAAATAAAACCCCACATATATGGTCAACTAATCTTTGACAAAGTTGCCAAAAACATACCCTGGAACAAGGATAGCCTCTTAAGTAAATGGTGCTGGGAAAATTGGATCAAAACATGTAAAAAAATGAACCAAGACAACACCCTCACACCCTGTACAAAAATCAGCTCAAAATGGATAAAGGACCTGGAAGTGAGACCTGCAACCAAAAAATACATAGAAGAAAACCTGGGCAAAACCTCTCATGAATTTCACCTCAGAAATCCATTTTGGGAAACAACTATGGCTCACAAAAAAAATGAAGGAAAACATAAACAGCTGGGACTATATCAAACTAAAAAGTTTCCATAGAGCAAAAGAGACAGTAAATAAAATAAAAAGAAATTCAACCAACCGGGAGAAAAATTTTGCCCTCCAGACAAGTGACAAGGGTCTGATAACAAAGATCCACAAAGAGCTCCCACAGTTCAACAAAAACAAAGCAAAAAGCCCAGTCAAAACATGGGGAGAAGAACTAAAAAGACACTTCACCAAAGAGGAGATACAGATGGCTAATAGGCATATGAAAGAACGTTCCACATCACTAATTATCAGGGAAATGCAAATTAAAACCACACTAGTAAGAATGGCCCATATAAATAAAATGGACAACAACAAGTGTTGGCGCAGATGTGGAGAAAAAGGAACTCTCTTACACTGCTGGTGGGACTGCAAACTGGTCCAGCCACTATGGAAGACTGTGTGGAGGACCCTCAAACAAGTGAAAGTGGACTTACCATTTGACCCAACAATCCCACTACGGGGAATCTACCCAGAGGACCTGAAAACACTAATTCAAAAGGACACCTGTATGCACTGTTTATTGCAGCTCTGTTTACAATTGTCAAGATTTGGAAACAAATCAAATGTCCCCAAACAGATGATTGGCTAAAAAAAATGTGTTATATATACACAATGTAATAGTACGCATCAATCAAAGAGGACAAACACATGTCATTCACAGCAACATGGATGGAACTAGAAAGACTCATATTAGCAGAAATAAGCCAAAAAGAAAAAGAGAAGTACAGGATGGTCTCACTTATATGATGGATATAGGAAAAAACAAACAAATGAATAAGAAAAAATAAAAACAACCAATGGGACTGAACAAAGATCAGGTGGTTAACAGGTGTTAGCGAATTGGGAAAGCCCTGGGGTACACAATAATGTAATATAAGTATGAATACACATATATATGCAAATTTTAAAAATATTAAATTTAATTTTTAAAAAAGATGGTGGGAGAAACTCGGGGTAGACAAAATAAAATTATAAAAAATGCTTTTATACCCATTTTATTGAGAAGCACGCTAAACCTCAGAGAAGTTCATTTTTCAACCAGAGTCGCACAGCTTACGTGTTTGATTTCTCGCTAGTATCACTTCCAACAGATCATCCCGTCTTATCTCTGTGCTGCACACAGCAGAGTTTCAATGATCAGATAAACAAATAAAAAATGATCCCAGATTTCATTATTCATCAGGAAGTTACCCTTTCCCCTTTGAATGCAAACAGAAGACACTGTCTTCACTCCTAGTTTCTCTGTGTGGAGATGAGACCAAGTCTGCTCTCTGGAACTTCAACTCACACGTGGGAAACTTTTGTCTTGGGGTTCACTCTTCCTGGTCTGGAGTCAGTCTGCCTTACAGGTGGGCCATCTGAGCCTCAAGTCTAGAGAGAAAGGCAGGCAGGACTCTCAGCTCCCAGAACTCACCAGGGGACTGGCACCTGCAGCCCTGCTGTTTATATTGGGATTACATCTGATGTCATGCTGAATTGGTGACTAATTACAGCATTCCCAGAGAAGGTACTTTAATTATAGCTTCTTTAATTCCAGTGAGAGCTTTGCTTGGGAAACAGAAGGGTGTGTCAGGTGCAAATCTGCTTGCTCTGATCCAAAGATCAGAGGCTTGGAAAATAAATTACAGACAGCCTGGGGGCCTATTCCATTAGCTCTTGATAGGTGCTGCTTTATAAGGGCTGGGAGGCTTCCCAAGGGAGGGGACTTTGCAGCCTGATTATGAAAAGTCAGTGGATTGGCTGCCCCAGGGACACAGGTAGTCCCAGTGCCAGCCAGACCCCTCCTTGGGCTCAGTCTCCTGCTCCTCTCTGTGACCGGATGGGATCGGATCTCCAGCTGCAGTGGGCATTTTCAGAGGGTTTTGCACCGTCAGCGTGAACAAGCAATCTCACTGATTGTGCCTTGGGAAATCATTTACTGATCTCTGCCACCTCTTGAGTGGTGCAAAACCAGCCCAGAGCTTTTGAATAGGCTTCTGATGGAAGCTCCCAGTTCTCACAGATCTGTGGGCAGCCCTCCTGTGGTTATGTAAGCAGGCTCCTGCTGGGCCCCTCTTGGAGGTTACAAATGGTCAGAAAACTCGTTGTTGGGGGCATGAAGTCTACATGTTGTTAAATATTGCATTTAAATCACCTTTAAAGCTTTCTACAAGATGAATTTGGAAAGAACCTGAATGTTAGCCTCTCTTTCCTCCCACATGCCTTTTACACTAAGAATCAATTATTTTTAGATTCCCAGGGAAGACAATAAATCTTTTCATAGCCCTGGCTCCTTCTCCCCTGGGGCGACTGGCTGGAGGTTGGTCCACAACTGTATTTTGCACCCAGGTCTGTCTGGCTTTACACAGGGCTGGTGCGGTCACCCACCCACCAGGGCAGGCCCAAAAAGAAGGCAGAGCTTCTGTCCTCTGCTGCTTGACGTGGCTGTGGCTCCACAGCAGGGGCGCGGGTCCCTGTCAGTTGCTCTCAGCCTTGATGTCCATGGGTTGTGCCACCTCCCTGGGCCTCAGTTTCCTTGTCTATAAATTAGGGGTCTAGCTCATCTAGCTTCAAGGATTTCCCATCCTAAGAACTTCCCAGGGTGACGTAGGCCTATTAGATGAAACGGATATGAACTCCATATTTGGATTCACCACTTCCTCCAAGCTGTTGCAGGATGAGCGGAGTGGGTATTGGGTAACCATCCCATCCTCACTGACAACTGTAAGGGAAAGCATCAGGCTCACCAATTTGCGTAAGTTCTTTATTGGTGTTAGCAGGTACTTGGACACATCAAGGCAGGAAGGACAGGGCTGGGGTGCTGGGAGGCAGGTGACATCACACAATGGCACCCCAGGAATCACCACACTTTTTCTCTGAACTCTCTCCCTGGTATTCTCTCATGCTCTCCTATTTCTGTACCCTCTCTATCATGTGCACACTCACTGCATGATCTCCCCTAGGCCTAGGTGTGCTCACTTACACAAGTGCACACCTGCCAGCGGCGCAATCATGGTGAGGGTGCAATGCCCCAGGTGTTGGTGGTGCAGGCTAATGGAGAAGAGAGCCTGACTCACTTACCCTGCAGTGGGCCAAGGGAGAGGAAGAAAGTCTTTCTTGGAGTAAGGCAGCTTCTCCTTCTAGTCTGTTTGTGACTCGGAACAGACACTGTTGTGCATGGGTCTCTGAGGAGGGAGCTGTCAGAAACTGTGGCCTCTGTATCTCCTTCCCAAGGAAGTCCTATCAAAGCCTCTCTCACTGGTACCCTCCGTGTGTGTGCGGTGGTGCTGTCACTAGGTGACTGGGAGCTGGATCCCTCGGGTTCTGGTAGGCCTGCTTCTCCTGTTGGCACACTGGAATACTCTACCAAGGCTTTTCAACCTAGGATAATGACTATGCAAATCCACCAGAAAGCAAACCTGGATTCAGAGCTTCTCTGGACCTGGAAATCCCTGCTATGTCTTAAAGAGATGTTTGCAAAGAATGCCATTAAAAATGGGCCATAGCCTGAGCACCTCACTTGGGTTCTCCTCAGCTGCATAAGCTAGAGAGGGAGCTGCAATCTTCAGGAGACTTGCAGGTGCCCTAGATACTCTGTTGAAGACAGCTACCCTCCCCATACATGAGGGCCACATGCACACCACACACAACTTGTCTAGACAGTTCACAGATGATGCTGCGCCCCTAGCCCCTATAGGCATGTTTCCACACTGCAGTTTGGAACCTGCTCACCTAGGGCTGAATCAGAATCCTCACCCAACTAACTGAGGTGAAGTCCAAGCTCCTGTCTGTGAACCTGAGTAGGAGTGAGGGTGAGAGGCCACGACCCCAGGAGGATGCCCCTTCCCTGCTCAACCCACACCAGCCCAGCACCCCAACACCTGAGATAGTAGAAACAAGCAAATAACTAAGCCAAAGCACTACCACCAAGGGGAGAGAGAAGGCCCCTTCCCGCAGCAGCCACCACTCCCGAAGTAAATGTGATTTAACGGTGCATTTTGCAGGCTTTTTCATTAGCCTCAATAACAAACACTTTGCAGTGCCTTCCAGTGAATGCCGGAGGGTTATTGGAGCAACTTGTAAATGTTAATGGCTCCTTAGGTCAGCTTCCCTGTGGCTAATTGTTGGTGGGGATTGATGGGCGGCTTCCTGCCTGCCTCTTCCCTACTGTGCTTCAAGCCCTCCTGGCTCCCACCTGCTTCCCAGAGAAACCAAGGGGTGGCTCCTCTGTTGCCCGGGCTATACCTTGACTTAAAGGTGAGCGAGGCAGTTTGCACAGGAAGATGGGGGAGATTTCCCTCCCTGGACTCTGAGGCTTGATGCCTTGCTATTCACACTGTGGTGCATGGACCCACAGCACAGATAGCAGGACTGAATAGAAATGCAGGCTTGGGGGTCCCCCTGCAGACTGAGAAGCTGCATCCTAACAAGAACCCCCCCCCCAGGATGGAGCTGCACACACAAGCGCCCAGGAAGCTCCAAGGAGCCTGTGAATCCGACTTGCAGTTGGCTCCGCTCTGATAAATGGAATCCCCACACGTTTGCAAGGCACTCAGACAACTTCAAGTGTCCCATGGGGAAGATTTAGCTCTAAAAATAACGGGGTAGGAATAATGAGTCCCAACAAGATCCCCTATTCATGCTTCGCACACCACAAAGTTCTGGGGTGGCCGAGGGGTTGGCTCTGTTGGTGTTTTTTTGTTGATTCCTCGACCTTATTAGACCCATCTCATCTCTGCTGTCATGGAAAACTTCTGTTTTCAGAGAAAAGCTGGTGGGGGTTTGAGTCCTGGTTCTGCCATTCCCAGCCTCCATGACCTTCTGTGAGTCCCTTGTCCCTGGAAGGGCCCTCTTCTTCACATTGGGAATGAGGATAAGCCCCTGCCTTGAAGAGGTGCTGGTGGCCAGGAGGGAGTGGAGTCTGGGCCCATCACACTCACCTCAGTGAGCCCCCAGAAAGGACAGATGTCAGATTTCGCTGCTGCTCTAACTATACTTTCCTACCATATCGAGCTCAGTGAGGGCGAAAGCTGAGCTTTTTATCTCAGCTTAGTGAAAATGATATGATACAGGGGGCCCCCTTTCCCCTACCTCTCCCCACCCAGGGCTTCAGTCTCATTGGCACCACTGATGTTTGTATTGAAAGCTTGAAAATAGAACTACCTTTCTGAAGCCTCTAGACTTGCTAATTTCAAAGAGGACTGGTATCTGGTATCGGTCTTGCCATTGACAGGACTTCTTCCTGAGTCCTCTTGGTGGCAAGACTTGGTGGAAAGAAGGATATAAATATAGTTTAGAACAAAGGGATGGGGATGGGATCAGCCATTTTGTTCAGTCATTTTGGGGTTAGCATTCTGGGGAGAAGGGCAATATAAGTCCAGGTCATGTGGCCGAGGTGGGCAGCCTGGCCACTGGTCCAAGTCTGTGGACACACGGCTTTAGCATGTTTAAGCTGAGTGTGTGTGCTCAAGTGGACTAGCTGTCGGGACCTAGGGGCAGAGCTAGGTGGGCCAAAGGGGAGGGGGGAAGAGCTCTGGCACTTTAGTGCTGCTGGGAAGAAGGCATGTGGAAGAGAGATATGTAGTGACACCTGAGAGAGACATGTGGGTGAGAGACACATGGGAGATGACAGTGGTACCCTTATCTTACCCATCACCCAAGGTTGAGCTTGTTACCCTGCAAACCATCCCCAACTATCTGCACCTCTCCAGAATATTGTTCTCCAGTTCTAGTCTTCGGCTGCCCGCTTGCACTGTTTTGGGTTGTCAGAATACTTTATATACTATTTTAACTCTTTTTTGTGTTTTAAAATGAAGCTCTAATGTGGTCACAGGTAAGAATCGAGCGTCACTGTCCAATCAGACTGGATGGTCTCATTTATACGTGGGATGTAAGGAAAACAAACAAGTGGGCAAGGAAATTTAAAACTGTCAGTAGAACTGAAGTATAGAGCAAGAGAGGGTGAGGAGGGTAGAATTCCAGGAGGGATGGACACAAGATGGTTTAAGATGGTTCACGAGTGATAAGGTAGTGGGAGAACCCCAGCATAAACAATGATGTAACATATATACATATATATATATACTTGTACAGTCAATTAAAAAAATAAAAATCAAATTTAAAAAGTATCAATAAAAATAAACACATTGCAACAAAAGTTTTTTTCTCGGCAATCTACACCTGTAGAAAGCCTGTATCTGAGGCCTTCCTCTTCCTCCAAAATGAGATTAAGAAAAGATGGTAAGTACCAGCATCTTCAAACAGTCTAGCTTCCTTTTTGTCTCCATCAGAAGGACTGGAAAGCAACAAGGAAACAGCAACGAAGTGTGATGACCACATGGTTAATTGGCTCTTTATGTTCTTAAGGTATCAATAAAGTCAAGTCATTGGCCCATAGGAATTCCAGTCCTTGAAGCCAACTTTCTAGCAGATGCCATGTCAGTCAAGGCTACAGTTACCTAATAGCAGGTCTCATTACCTAACAGCACCTGAGAAAGCCAAGACAGACACTGTCAGACCCCTCAACCAGGATGTCCACGCTTCCACACAGCATGTCAGAAACAGGACTTGGGCATTGGGCAAACCACCTGGGTTTGAGCCCTAACTTGGACACTATTACATATTGACTCCCTAGAAGTTACTTTACCTCTTTTTGTCTCCACTTTGTCATCTGGAGAAAGAGAATACGCATAGTATCCATCTCCAGGATCTGTTGTGGGAATTAAATGCAGATGAAACACTTAAATGAAACATCTGCAGGTCCTGAGAGCTAGCTCAATCTTAGACCTGCTCTTTCTGCTGCCACAAAAGAACATGACAACTGGGTCTTTGCCTACAATACCCATGACTGCTCTTGACCTGTCTGAGAAGGACATTGGGGTCTCTTCCTCTGAATTTCCCTTAGATTGCACAATCGTTGATGCTGGAGACTTCTGTGTAGGAAAGACATAGGAGTTGGAAGGAAGGGCACCTGGAGAGGGGTGGCAAGGTGCTGTAGATAGCCAGCACAGCATGTGGTTGGCTCCTGCTGTGCCAGGTACGCTGCCATGCCATCTGTATACTCTCTTCTCTCAACCTATATTTGGTATTATTCTCCAAATATCAATTTTCCCCTGCCTTTTGTGAACTTGGTGGGATCTCCCTCTCTTTAGGTCCTTGGGCTTATCCATGAAACTGAGGCTTTCTATTGTCAGAGAAATGGGAGCACGGTGGAATGTCAGTGCAGGTGGGGACTGTCAGAACTGTGTTCCCTGTGTCCTGCTGTAGCCATGGAGATATGGAGATCCTGACAAGTCTGATGTGAATAAGAGCGCCCAACCAACACATAATGGCAAGCGTGGCACAGATAAAGCAGCTTTGTCACTTGAAATCACCAACATTTTCACTCCCCAGAAAATCCTGCCTTGGTTGAGACAAACCCTCAGGCACTGATGCATCTGAACTTGTTTTCCTTACAGGTCAAACAGAGCCAGGGGCCAGGGGCCAGGGGGGTGGGCTCCCCTGGAACCTCTGTGTCTCTTCTCCCCAACCAACCTCTAGTGTGGAAGGGAAGAAGGTTGGGCTCAGGTCCTCCTTCGCTGCATGTCCTTGCAGATTGTTGAGAAAATATTTCCCCTCAGTTTGTTTCTGATAAAATCTCTGAGTCTTGCTGATTCTTTTTCTTTTTTTTCTTTATTTATTTGAGACTAGGTCTTGCTATGCTGCGTGGGGAACCACAGACTAACATGGTCCAGGGTACTACAGACTCAAGGGATAGTTCAGACTCTCAGGTAGTTGGAATTACAGGTGTGCACCACCATGTTCAGCTATTTTTTTGAGATTAGGTCTCGCTATGTTGCCTGGGGCAGGTCTTGAACCCGCAGACTCAAGAGATTTCTAGTCTCAGCCTCCCTTCCTAGGTTGGGATTAAAGGTATGTGCCACAGTGCCTGGCCCTGAGTCTTGCTGATTCTGAGTGAGTGAAGGAAACCTGCACAATCAGAGTCTTCATCTGCTGTCTGGATCTCCCTTTCACCTACCTCTTCATCTCAAGATGAAGACTGTCTTAACCCTTGGAATGAGAGCTTGATTTACAGAAGGCAGATGATTATTTATGATCCTTAGTTGGCCTTGCCATTTCTCACCCTAACCAGGACACTGTCAAGGATGAGAGGCGGTACTAGGAATAATTACACTGGAATAATAGGTATCAAACAAGTCATCTCAGGTAAACCAGGGTGCATGATCACTTGGCTTCTATAGTCTCATCAGCAGATGGTAGAAATGAAGTTCCATGGGAAGAACTGGGTCCCAACCTTGGTAAATACCTTGAACTTTTGGTCCACTCCCCTTTACAATTCCATTCTCAGAGTCATTCTTCTCTGGATAGTCTTCATTCTCCATCCAACACTCTTGTGAGAATTTTAGTCCTAATAACATTTCAGAGGGAAAGTTTGCCTCTATGGCTATAATTTCAAGGCTGTTTTCCCCTATGTGCTTTATATCCCTAACTACTATCTTGATCAAATGCATATTTAATGCCTTGTGATGAAGACACAGATGCAAACTGCTCAAGCCTTTGTGGGGCTTCAGAAGGCTGCCAGGGCCCAGCACAGTCTCTGTGAGAGCGACTGGAATGCCCAGAGCCATATTCTCTTGCTGTCCTCACAGGCCCAGACCCTCAGGAAGCTTACTCACGAGGTAACAGAAGGACAGGCAGGGTTTATTGCATTTCCTCTGCAGGCTGTTTGATTGCAATTCCACCCTGAGCACAGGCTCATCTGCATAGCTGATTTATAGCTTTAATTTGAACATTATAGTTACTTCCCATAAACCACTCTTCTTGTCCCTGTTGAATCCTCCTTTTAATAATCCACTCAATACCACACGGAACCTAATGAGGCCAGGAGTCTCTTATATGAGAAGATTTACATCTTCCTTTCTTTTGGGACAGAGGGAAATGGAAGGGGGGCAGGGAATGGAAAATGAATAAAGTGCTAAGTTTTTGAAATGTTTGATTGCTACTCCAGGCCAGTCTGGTAAATACACACAACTCAAGTGCATTCCACTTCAAGACTCTTTGACAATGATGGTTTGCTTTCATATTATTCCTTTTCCAGAAGACACATTTTCTTTAAATCGCCGCATTTCTTTTTTTTTTCCCAAAACATCGTTAAAATTTAGTGAATAAATGCCAAGTATGGAGTTAATGGATCAGACTACATTATTACAGAAGAAAAGTTTATCTTGGACCACAGGGAGATTATATTCTTGCCAGATAACAAGAAAGAATTACACATTCAATTAATCAATTATGTATCAGCTGCGCATCCACTTCTCTTAACCCTTGAGAGGTCAGAAGCCTCTATATATATAGCTGTGTGTGTGTGTGCGCATGTGTGTGATAGAGTAATAAAAAGGAGATTTTGATCTTATATTGCTTCTGTTGTACATTTAGATTGTTTTCTAACATCAGATATTGTGGCATGTGCCTGTAAGTGGCACATGGGAAGGAAGCTGCGGCGGGGACCAGAGATCATGGTTTGAGTCCTGCTTGGGGCAAAGTAGTGAGACCTAGTTCCAAAACAATATAGCTGGGCGTGGTGGCATGCACCTGTAATCCCAGCTACCTGGGAAGCTGAGGCTGGGGATTGCTTGAGTACGTGGTACTCCAGGTAAAATGAGCCTGTGGTTCCATAGGCAAAAATAGCGAGACCTAGTCTTAAAAAAAAAAAAAAGATATTCTATTTGGTTTCTCCCAGGCCTCCTATGGGCCTTGCTAATTTAGAACTCTTCTGTGGAACTTTGGGGTGAATCTATCCATTGGAGGTAGTCACCTCTCAATGTTTTATATTTCTTGCTATCTTTTCAATCTTTTTGTTTCTATTAGTGTGGATTTTTTTACTGAAGATTTCACATCATAAGATATCAGGTTGATGACTATTTAAATAGTTTTGATAGCGTAGCTTGTAGCAGATCCATGTTCTTATTAGAAATGGTAGAGAAAGTTGTATTGACTTTGAAAATATAATTTACTTGAAAGTACGGGAAAATTCTATGCTTACCATAGCTTGAGGGGTCAAGGTACAGGAATGTGGACCAGATTTCATTGTTTGCTGGAGGCATTTGCCATTTCTTAAACTGGAGAAAGAGCTTACATAATCAAAGAGAACCAGCATTCTTAGCAATCTAATACTGTAGATTGCTAATACCAGATTGTAGATGTTTGAGACCTACTAAGGATGAAGTATCCTGAAAAACCCCAGTCTTTCAAGTAGAATCCTTCAAAGACCAAATATAAATGCATTGAACCAAAGGTAGACCAGGTCTTATCAAGTTTTAACTAAGCATCACAGAACGAATTCCTTTACTGGATTGTGATATTATGCTCCTACTCTACCAGTCTGCTGGGAGGAGAGGGTGAATATAGTGATGGCAAGAAAAAGTAAATGAAGGAACAGAAAAAAGTGCATTTTCAGTAGGACACATCACTATAGCTTTTTTGGTAACAGAACAAGTGAATAAAAACATTCAGTAAGGTCATTGAGTCTAAGAAAAAACACAATTAAATAAACTTTGATCTAACTGACACAGGTATAATGCTGTGCCCAGAAATGGCAGAATAAGAAATTCCATTAAGTTCCCATAGAACAGTATCATTTAAAAGCAAAAACATAAAGGTCCATTAAAAAAAACCATCAATGGATTTTAAATTTTAAATGAACACAGTCATTCAGAGTGTGCCAGAATTCAGCCAGATGTCAATAACTCTGTACTAGAAAATTTTTAATTACTTGGAAATTAAGCAATACATTTTAAAACAAGTAACAGACTGAAGGTGAAATAGATTAGAAGTGGAATTAACAAAAGATTTCAAAGTAAATGAAAATGAAAATATGACAAGTGAAACTTTGAAGACTGATGATGAAGCTGTTAGTGACAGGGAAATTTACATGTCTAACTAAATGCATACTTTAATAAACAGCATCAACCTGAAGAACAGTCAATAGATTCCTAAATGAAGCTGAAGGAAAAAATAAGAAGAAACAAAAATAATTGAGAGAACACAGATTTAAAGAGAATCTAAAAAGAGCCAAAGTTAAATAATCAAAAAGAAAAATAAAATTGGTAAGTATTGAGCATGACAAAAGGGAGGAAATACAAATTACTAACAAGGGAAATAAAATGGGGAGGTTACTATATATTACACAGATAGCCAGAGGATAAGAGAATATTAAAAATTTTTGTCTGTACATTTGAGTATGTAGATAAAATGGAAAAATTCCTTAAAACCATTTTTTCCCCCATCAACCCAAGCAACTTTATTAAGGAAAAGAAAAAAAGGAAAGAGACACTAGCACAGATTCAGGCAGACAGAGAGCTGCACTTTGCCAGAGCAATTTAATATACAGAGCAATTTAATATACATTTTATATACATTGCTCCTTGATGGGATTTATTAAAATGTATTGCTTTGGGGCTGGAAACACAGGACACAATAAAAAAAATGGACACAATAAAAAGAATTTTATCTGAAATTAAGAACTTTTCTACAAAGTTATTTCTATACCAAAAATATCTTTTCCAAAAAATTCTTTCAAATCTTTGAGGAAGAAACAGCAATTTTACACAAATGCTTGCAGAAAGTAAACAAGAAAAAAAATTTCAAATTTATTTTATTTATTTATAACACTAGGAAAGAAAGTCATAGGCCCATCACAGAAGCATATATGAAAAACATCTAACTAAAAATTAGCACATAAACTCCAATGATATACGTGTGGCAAGCATGTGTACATGTTTGTGCGTGTGTGTGTGTGTGTGTGTGTGTGTGTGTGTGTGTAGAAAAGAAGATAGTTGATTGACTTTATTGCAGGGATAAAATTTGGAAAGTAGATAATGTTTACTAATTGATCACTCCAATTTACCACAAACAGAATTAAGGGGGAAATTATGAATAATCTCAATAAAAACATTTATCTATCAAATCAATCCCCATTCATAAAAACAATTCTTAGCAAACCAAGTAGTTTCATATTTATGCAAAGTTATCTACAAAACCTATATAAACATAATACTGACAAGATATCAAAATGTTACCTCCAAAATCATAAGTTAGATAATTGTGCCCATAATTAGGTCTTCTCTGCAACATCGTATGGAAGGTGAATGTAGAAAAGAATCTACAGAAAAGTGAACTTGGGAAATTTAGCGACTATGGAAAGTAGCTATAGTTAATGTCAATACCTACAATATATTTACAGAACAATAATTACATGGAAATTAGATGTAAATATATTCTCACTATCTAAAGCAGCAAATATTAGCAATAAGTTTTTTGTTTTGTTTTATTTTTGAGACTAGGTATGCTATGTTGCCCGCGGTAGTCCTGATCTGGGATCAGATCTAAGTAATACAGATCCTGGATCAGATCTAAGTAATACAGATCCTGGATCAGATCTGGGATCCTGTGCATTCGGGCGATCCTCAGCCTCAGATTCCCAGGTAGCTGGGATTACAGGCGTGTGCCACTAAGTCCAGCTATTTTTTTGAGACCAGGTCTCGCTATGTTGTCCCGGGCAGGTCTGGAACCTGTGAACTCAAGTGATTCCTAGTCTAGGCCTCCCTTCCTATGCTGGGATTAAAGGTGCGTGCCACCACACCCAGCAATCAATAAGTTTTAAAAGATCTCCAAGCATTCTGGAGACATTAAAATAATATTTATAAATGGATGTTTATTTATGGAAGAGTCAATATTATAAAGATGTCATTTGTCACCAAGTACCATCATTGAATACAAATCAAAGTAAAAGTTGAGAAGGGTTTCACTTTTGTAGACTTTGACAAGGTAATTTTAAAATTTGTACAAGTGCAAAGGGCCAAATACAGGTAGCTGAATCTTGGAAAAGAACAGCAAATGTGAAGAATTTAGACTATTAGCTTTCAACATATTATTAGGCTATCATAGTTAAGATGGCAAGAAAATTGAATTATATTAGAATAGAAAAAGAAATTCAGAAAACAGAACCACAAATGTATGGTTACTTTATCATCAAGCCTTCCAGTGCTGGGCCAACTGAATATGTATATAAAAGAAATCTTTGTTTCTCTACATCAAACTGAACATTTTTTTCCCAGAAAGGGTTGTAGCTCTAAATGTTAAGGATAAAGAAAGATACTTCTAGAAGCTATCTTCACGACCTTGAGTGTAAGCAAAGATTTCTCAGACAGAACAGGCAATATCCTAATGGTGAGGGTTGATACTCAAATTGGACTACATAAAAATGATAAACTCATTTTCATCAAAGTTTTCATTCAGAAAAGATAAACACAATCCATGATAGGAGAAGATATTTGCAGTGAATCAAGAACTCCTGCAAATCAATATGAAAAGACAGACAATTCAATGGAAAAACAGGGAAAACACTTGAACAGACACTTCACAAAAACATGACTAACCTCATTAGGAACCGGGAGCGTTCAAACTAAAATCACAATGAGATTTCACTACAGTACAATGAAATCGACCCCACAAAAAGACAGAATGAACTGTTGGAGAGGATGTGGGTCCAGTGAAACCATGGTTTACTGAAATGTTGCTGATTTGGAACATTTCAGAAAATGCTTTTGTAAATTTTGTTATTACCTGCTTGGCCAGCTCAGGCTGCCTAAGCAAAATGCCAACAATGGGGTTACTTAAATATCTTTGCCCACAGTTCTGGAGAGTACCAGTATGGTTGTGTTGTGTTGACAGGCCCTTTCTTGGCTTGGGTAGTGTCACTTCTCACTCAGTCATCATGTGATGGACAGAGAACATGGTCTTCCTCTTCACAGAGGGCTCTTACAACATGGGATCAAGGATGGAATGGATTATGGTGTAATACATCATGTGACATCCATTGGGATATTTATCAGTCTCAGATCTCGTGAGACTGTATTTTTATGGAAGGGAAGGGGACTAATAGAGTCCTAGGAAAAGTTATCTGAACCCATTGCTTATTCTTTCATGGAAATGAGTAACACCTTGCAATAAGCAAATAACCCTCGGGCTCACACCTCTGCTGCTGTTGAGAGCATCCTTAGTTTCTCTTTATCCGCAGCAGGACATGAATCTAACTTATCCTTGTGCAGGCAACCCTGCTTTCTGCAGGCACTGACATCCCCCACATCACTGAAGGACCCACCAGCTCACCCCAGCCATGGCACCTCACATCAAGATGCTGTCTCAGGCAGCTCCAGATATTGGCCACTGCTCTGTGCCAGGGACCCTTCATATATCAGGTCTCCCCAGGATGAAATCCTCTTTCCCATCTGGCTCATGCTTGTGCCAGGCTTTCTCAGATGGCTCGCAGTACTACCTAGGGCAGCTCAGATCCTCTGATTAGCAGCGACCAAGTGGGATTTGATGTGCTGGAGATTTGTAGGAAAATCAACTCTGAAGGATGAAAAGGGAAGGCGCAGCATCCGATACGGGTCTGAGAAGGAGGATTAAGACAAAAGAGTCCTGGGAAGTTCCCATCAGACGAGCAAGGAGTCTCTGATCACCACTGAACATGGTAGAGTCTTTGCTGTGCCTTTAAGCCAGTGATTGTGGACGTGAGTTCTGACTCCAGGGGTTCCAAGACCTGTGCTGCTACTTTCACTCCACCAGCGATGCTGTCAGCAGAAAGGAACTGTCCTCTGATAATTGGGTTTCCCCTGTGTCTGGCCCAAGGACTGGACTTAGGCTGTGTCTTCTCTCAAATTTACTTGTGTTCATCAAATCCCAGATGTGCTGGGCTGCCAGGTTCCCAGTCAGCTATTCAGCTGTCCTAGCCTCTTGCAGCCAGACTCTAGAAAACTGAAGAAGTTTGAGCAATATGAAAGGGAGGCTAAAGTCAATGTTTCTAGCCTGGGTTGTCTCTGAGTACTAATATGGAATTTGAGTTTTATACTCTCACACCATTGCTTCTCGGCCTTTTGGCTAAGATCAAGTGTAGCATACTCTCACACCAACACACACACACCCACACACACACACACATGCACAGACATGGACACACATGCCCATGCTTCCCTATACACATTCCTAGCCATGAGGCTAGACTCTGGCAGCCCTCTGAGGCTGCCAGGTGGGAGCCTCCCTGCAAGTTAGAGATGATGTCTTTGCAATCAATCACAAAATGGCAAGGAAGGTGGAAACTGAGGTCGAGCTCTGACAGGTCAAATAATTTACAAAAATCACTTCCCTACTCACTGGTGCTCATTAAACCCCGAGCAAATGAATTTGTCATTGATAAAGCAAGATCCCAGTGTTGACAGCCCCAAGTTTGACAGCCTCCCCTCCCACCCTCTGCACACTCGGGGAAGGTGGGAGCGCTTTGTGGGAAGGTGGGCTTGGACTCTATATGACTTAAGCACATGTTCTTGGACAAGTCAAGTTCTTACTTTTCAATTCCCTGTACCTGCAAGATCTGTAAAATAGAGGTAATTATGCCCAATTGATAAGATTAATAAGATATTTAAATTTGTACATGTGAAAGCAGCTGGTCCAGGGTGAGCACACAATAGGGGCTTAACAAATATTGGTCTCTATTTTAGGGAGATATCACTCTGATGGACAGAACCGCATTGGGCTCCCAAGGCAGTGAGTTGCTTGTTACCACAGGCCTCACTTGACCCCGTAAGAAAGAGGCTTCCCTCTGCATCAGCCTCATGTTGCCATTCAGAAGGCAGCATACCAAAGCAGTTAATTTCCTCAGCCCTGGCTTTCTTCTTAATTATTCTAAAAACATACTCACTTTCTGTCAACAAGCCTGCTCTCCAAATTGTAGCCATTTTTCATCCTAATAAAGTCTCCTTCCTGTCTCCGCCCTCCTGCTTCACAATGAAAATATCTTAATTCCAAAGAATTGAGGCTATGGGAAAATTGGAAGAAGAGGGCTTCCTCCTCCTTGTTCTCACAGTTGTCCCCAAAGAGAGAACCTGATGTCTCCTTGCACCACTGAGGTGAGGGATTTATGTTCTCTCTCTTCAGTTGACACCAAGACTCCTTGTCAGTGAGGTTTAGGCAGTTGTCTCTACTCAGACATGAGGAAACTGAGGTGGAGAGAGGTCACTTCCTTTGGCCAAGATGATACAATGATGTCATCAGAGTCAATGTGTGACCCAAGCTGTTTGGTGAAAACATGTGCTTTACCCATGTATGTGAGACACGTGCCCTTCCTGCCTAACATCAAGCATACCATCACTCACACACATACATGTACACACACACACACACACCATCACTCATGTAATGCATAAACACCATCACCCATGCACACATATGCACACTCACACCATCACCCACACACATGCACGCACACACACCATCACTCATACACATATACCATCACTCATGTACACACATGCACACTTACACCATCACACACATATACACATCATCACTTATGCATGTACATACACCATCACCCATGCATATACATGCACACTCACACCACACACACATGCACACACCATCATACATATGCACATACCACCCATACATGCACACACTGTCAAACACATGTACTTGTCACTCATGTACACACATGCACACTTACACCATTACTCACACACATACATATACTATCACTTATGTCTATGCATGCATACACATCACCCATGCACACCCATGCACACTCACACTATCACCCATGCACATACTTGCACACATCATCACATATGTACATATGACACCACTCATGTACACATAAACACAATCACTTGCACATGTCTACATATATCATCACATGTGCATGCATGCACACACACTATCTTAACCCATATACACATGCATGCTCACACTATCACCATGCACATGTATCCATGCACAATTTATTGCCTTCTATTTCTAGCCTATTATAGAAAGTAGAATGCCCCTCCCTTTTTCTGTGCTTAAAACTATTTTCTCCCTCTGGTCTAGCAAGGTCTCAGAAAACATTCATTGCAAATTAAGCCTATTTTATTATAGACAAGGCATTATGCTAGACATACCATAGTGGACTAGGATAATGAACTAGTTCAAAAACAGCAATGCTATTATTTTAGGAGCAGAAGAATCACAATTCTTTGTGGGTGGGGTCAATTCATTTATTTGCTCTGAACCCAAAGTCACTTGTGAGCTAAAGAAAAGACAATACATTGGTGGGCATCATAGTGTTGAAGAAAGTTCTTGGCAGTTGACTAAGGCATTTTCAGTACTAAACTCAATACTGCCACTGGTTCATAATGTGTCTCAGAAAGTCACATGGCTTCCCTAGACCCCAATTTCCTCATTTCTAGAAAGAGAGGGTTGAGTAGCACATTCTTCTGGCCTCCTGGTCTCTGGCTGTAACGTTCAACTATGTCTCAGGACTACGATGTCTTCCAGTCACATCTCCATACTTGGGGACAGACCAGAGCAAATCTCTTAAAGGTATCCTCATTGGAAGGCAGAAATACTTTTGCTCCCCCATTCCCAGCAGTGCACATTGTAAAGGCTAGGGTGGGGAGCTCTTCTTATTGACACTATTTGCAAGCAAATAGATTCTTTTATGTGAAGAAGGTGAAGTCCACTCTTCAAAATGTCTTCCTGAAGGATTATAATACCAATTAACCTTCTTAAATATTTCAGAAATCCATTTCAAAGAACTTTGATGGGTAAGGTTGATTCAACACTATTTCAATCCGAGTTCAATTTTCAGATGTTACTTTAGAGGAAAAGGAGAGGCAACCTCCAGTTTCCCTCATGGTTTTTGCTGAAGGATGGTATTGCTGGTGTCTTGTGGTCATCTTTGTCCCCACTACGATTCATCTCCCTCATCAGTTAAATGAGCTTTAATTACTAGAAAAGTATATAGATGTGTCTTAAATGCATCTATATAGAGGCTCAGAGTTGAAGCCAAAGTCTGGAAAAGAAAGCAATGTATCAAAAAGCCTCCTCTTTCTGAAGGGAAGAATAAGTGATGACTCCCAATATACATCATGAAGGGTGTTCTCTAGATGGTAATGAGGCATCACTAGGCAAATGTTGGCTGGAAATACAGGGAAACAAAACATTTCCATGCAGTCCAACCCAAGGGTATGGATGGCATTGAGGAAGAGAGACTGATGTGGAGGCAGGCAAACCAAATACAATCTGTAAGGATAAAGTGGTTAGATCAAGGGAGCCTCAGTCTGTAACCGGATATCCTTGAACAAGCAAGTAGAGGAAGTTGCTCCTTCTAAGTTCCTGCTTTACTGTCCTTATCCCCACCTTTTGCCAATGCAGCACAAGAAAACAGCATGACATCTCTGTCAACAGGGGTTTCACCAATAGGAGGTTTGCTGTGTAAAAGGAAGGAATGTTTGTGCCCAAGGTCACTATGGAGCCGTGTACCTCAACCTAGTATTTTGTGCAGTGTACAGCCTGTACAACCACACGTGGCAGCCCTGCACCCTCACAATCCCTCCGAGATGCCCTGTTGTCTCTTGAACTATGAACTTATACCAAGCTGAACACTACTCCTCTCCAACTTTTTGGCTGATCTGCTCCAGTCAGCACTTAAGTATCTGCTAGGACATCACTTCTTGGAACTGCAGCCTAGACAAGATGCCTGATCTAGTTGTCCCCATCTTCCTGCCTGTAGAAGGTCCAGGAATGTTCTAATTATCTGGCTAATTTAAAACTAGAATAATTCTTCTCTCCCTGCCCCTGGAGGTGAGAGCCAGCCTTATCATCTCAGCCTAGGGCTTGGAGAAGTTAGTTTTCAGTGCATATACAGATAAACAGGCAAATTTTCTTTTAAAATTTCAAACGTTTTCTTTCTTCCTTTAATGTCTTCCCCTCTGACTTTTTATTATCTCTTTCTAAATTATACCAACTCACTGGCATGGTCAGGTGGTGGATTCATATTGTTGGACCCATGAGTGTGTTATTCAAGCACCGCTCTTCTCTTGCTCATCTCCCATGTTGATTTTATTCTTTCCCAGCTGACTGGACCTAGAAGTTCCTACGTGGTCTTGGGGTCCCTAGAGGCATGACTGGGGTCCCTCTCTTTCCTCAGTGCTGTCCAGAGGCCGGAGTCCGGAGTGGACCCCTAACAACTGCTGCAAAATGAAGGGAAAAGAGAGGAAGGGGCTGAAGGAAGACAAAGTAAGGGAAGAAAATAGGAGACAGGGAGAAAGGGAAAGTGAAGAGAAGAAAGAGAAAGTGAGCAACAAGAGAGATAAGAGAGAAGAAAAAGTGGAGAGAAAAGAAAAGGGAAGAGAAGGAAGGAGGGAAGAGAAGAGACAGAGACATAGAGGAACCAAGTAAACCAAATTGTCCCACCCAATCTGCCTCTCTCATAGGCCTTCTTCCTTACTTCTCAGCCTCATCGTCACACCCCATGGTGTGACATCGCACCCCACGGTGCGACATCACATGGGCATCTACTCTCCCCCTCTCCCCTGCCCCTCCCCATGTTTCCAATGGGACCAGAGTGTGCGAGTTCCTGCTCTCCAACTATGAGAAATGTGGCCTTGCTTCCCTCCTCATCCTTGCTCTCTGCCACTACCTCTGAGCTGAGCCAGGGGGACTCCTCATCTGGCTTTACTAAGACCCTTTGATAGCTCTGAGGCTGCGGCTGCTGCTGTTTGAGCTGCTTGTTTTTCCCAGCGTTGATTAAAAGCACTTCCTCGGGGGAAATAATCTCTTCCTTCCAGAGCTGGGGCTATGGCTTTGCTCTGGCCCAGTGACAAGCTCGGGAAGAGGTTTCGGCGCTGGGGATTCGCAGCAGCTGAAGTGAGAGAAGTTCACCTGGTGGCTGGGAGTGGAGAGCTGCGTTTATGTTATTTCAATTTGTGGTTTTTAAACTTCAACAGCGTTGCCTGGGGAGCTTGTTTAAAATGAACAATCATATAGGTCAGAACCTCATAAATCCTGACTCTGGGTCTGGAGAAGACCTGGGGTTCTGCTTATTCAGCAGCCATCTTCCTCCTGCTAGAGTCTGAGGCTGGCTTCGGGGCCCTTAGGAAGCCCAGGCAGGGGAGGCTGTGGCCCTCAGCTCCAGGGGCAGTGATGACTTCCTATTTTCCTGCTGACCCGGGGTCCCATCAGAGGTTGGTACAATCTCTAGGCATATGATTTCTGGGGAGGGGACCCAGGCCATTTCTCACTAGGGGTACAGTCCTTGTTTGTGCCTCAGTTTCCCTCACCCAGAGTCATTTCTCCTTGATGGGGCACCATCCCTGGGAACCGGTCACACTGCTTTATTCTTGCTTCTCAGACCCTTCCCCAGGGGCCTGGCTGCTCTCTCTAGGGAGGACACAGATGATGTTGTAGTAAGAATGATCGCCCCTCAGAGCTAACTTCTCCAGACAGAAAGTTAGATGCTTTGTGGAGAAGGGAGATGGGGGTGGGGGTGATGCTGAAGATCTCTCTAGAGGCTCATGAATGGGGTCTGAGAATGTCAGATGGGCTGAGAGGCAGGATAGAATTGGGGCAGGAGCAGGGCTTGAATTCCTGCCTCTCTGCCTCCCAGCCTCCCAGCCTCCCAGCTCCCAATTAGCTTTGAAACTGGCTGTGACTTTGATTTTCAGGGCTCTGTTGGCTGCAAAATGGAGAATCCACCCCTTGAGTGCTCAGCACTGAGTTCCTTTATTTCCCTTCTTCTCTGAAACAATACTTATTGGTGTTCTCTCTTTTATTCCACATTCTTCACCACTCCAACTTTGCTTTCTGTTGCCCAGAGACTGAATGAGTGAGTTCTTTAAAAAAATACCTTTTAGAAGCAGCTTCTTCCTGCAGAAGGTGTACACAATCAGCTCTTCACTGACTCATTTTGTACAGAAATCAAGTGAAGTGACTGATCAATCCAAGGTCATCAAACTCTAGGCCTTGACTCTGGGAAAGAGAAGAACATTTCACCAACGCTGTCTCCATGGTCTCAGTCTTTCTTGTGGCGCCTCTTCTGCGACCCAGCCTCCTCTCTCCCTCTGGCCTCCAATTGTTTTTTATTTCCTCTCCTTTTCCAATACATCAAGACTCCCAGGCCCTCTTGCTTCAGTTTGATCTTCATTCAGACATTTCCTCTTCAGAGAGTCAAGAAAGACACTCATCTCATCACTCTAGGTTTCCTGAACTGGATTTGTTTTTCCTTTAAAATAGCTTAGTCAGTGATTCCTAAAACTATCTGCACATCAGAACTACTTGGAGAGTTGATAAATCACCTTGATCTTCCAGTTCCAACCTCTGATTTGACTGATCTGTGGAGGAGGATCTGACTTTTTTTTTAAATGTTCCGTGTAATTCTTATGTGAAACCAGGGTTGGGAACTTCTAACTAACTAAGCATTGCCATATGTTTTCTATTTGTTCCAACTATTCAATTATACAGTGTATTACAAAAGAAAAAGTCATAGCGTTTCCTCCCGAACTGTGAACATGCCACGAGCAATGTATCTTTGAAGTATCATCCGTGAAGAAATAGTGTACTCTTTACATCTGAGCTGCCCTTGCATCTGAATTTAACCAATAGGGTGCTGTAGACATGGCATTGTAGACCCAAGTCTGGCCTACTGGAGGAAGAAAAAGCATAGGACTAGATATGTGGTCTCAGCAGGCCCCCTAAGCAAACCAGCTGGTAGCTAGCATCACCTACCAAAGGGGTATCAGGCCATTTGAACCTACAACCCTGGTCAAAATACCCCATGATTGGCTGCATGAGTAACCTCAGGCAAGACAAGTAGAACAGCACAGCTGAGCTCAAGCCAAATTGTTAGTACAGGATTTAGAGCACGAGTCTCAGCCATTAAGCTTTGGTGTCATTTATTATGGAGCAATAGGTAATTAATATAGATCATTAGCTGAATGAGGACAGAAACTTTGTGATTTTTGCTGCTGTTATTGTTGTCATTTGTTTTCACTACCCCAGATCTATTCTCTAGACCAGTGCCTATTAGACATATTGAAGGTGCTCAGTAAATGTCTTCTAAATAGATCAATGGAATATGACAGAAGTTTAGAAAGAAGTGTTTTGTCCTTTGCTAAGAATGCAGTGAATAACATAAAAGACATCCTCAGTTATTTAGGGTCAGCCAATGACAAAGAATATAACTCCTTTCTCCTCCCCCAAGAATTTCCTCAAATTACTATAGCGAGGCTCTCCTCAGCAGAATGTTTCATAAAGGAATTATTTAGCATAATCTTTGCTGATTCAGGAAATTTGTTTTTTTTTTCCTCAACCCTCAACTCAAACACTTCTGAGAGATATTGCGGAAATTGCTTCCTTAAATCCACCCTGAGGAAAGCATTAAGGTAACCCAGGGAATAAGAACCTCATACCTAGCATGTGGTCAGGATGGGTGATGGGAGCTGGGGTACTAAGGAGATGACATTTGTGAGAAACTGGTGAATTGGCTGGTGACACTAAGTTAGTGGCAGATCCGTTGTAAACTGCATGCTTAGTAACAAGTTCTCCTTGATAGCAAAAGGCTGTCATCATAAGTGCCAGGGAGCAGAGGACCAAGAGCAAACCTGACCTAGAACTGTGCGCTGAGCTAGAGAATTGGGTCCCCTAGAGCAGACCCTGGAAGTAGGATTTGGATGACCTCAGGAAGTACAAATATCAAGTGGAGAAGTGGGAGTGAATAAGCAGATTGCTGATTGACAGCTTAAGAGAGAGAACCTTTTGGAAATGCTGGGGAAGAACTTTAAATGTATGGAACTCTCAGAAACAAGGAAGCTGGGGGTCGAAGCTTGCAAGTTGGGGCATGCCTCTACCTGGATCAAGAGGAGCCCTGTTTGTTCCTGCAGCTGGGTGAGCTCTCAGGCAGGACACAGCGGTTTGAGTGATGGTGGGGGCTGGGAGCTTAAGAGTAGGGCAGAGACAGCCTTTGCTTCAGGGCCATTAATTTCCACATGCAGAACAGCACCTTCCCAAGGGCAGCCAGGTAGCTGGCCCGTGGGATCCGCTCACCTGGGAAGCATCCAGGCATCGGTCCCTATCTTCCATGCGATGCTGGTTTGCTGTCCCTTTTCTGCCAAAGGGTTCTAGTCTTTGGATCTTTAGGGCTGTCACAGCCAGCAGTGCTGAGGAGCGGCCAGTGAGAGCAAGTGGTGGCATCGTCAAATTTGACATCACAGCCAACACTTACTGAGCGCCATTTATGTGCTAAGCAAGGATTGCATCACTTTATTCTACACTTGGTTGAGATTGTCACTGAAACAAATTGTACCTGAGAGGACAGGCTGAAGAGGAGAAAACAATTTGTTCACATCACAAAGTTAGAAGAATTCAAACCCCACTTCTGCTTCCAGGTCCCTCTGCACCCTCAGGGTTACCTTTATGACAAAGGGCTTGTGGTCACACAGAGATTTGTATCCGGAGGCAGCCCCTGAATAGCAGGATGAATCCGGAGGAAGTGGCTTAACATCTCTAAAACGTAATGTTCTCATCTCTAATATGGGCTTCAGACTCTATCCCAATGGGCCATGTGGGAGGGTTTGGGAGCACAGTGTTTTGAGGGTTGGTGTGTAGGAGATGCCCCATGTTGATATTGGGTGCAAGGTGCTTTGCCCTTGACTTGTAGTATGATAGATTTTTGATCTAAGAAGTTTTGATCTCATTTCTTAGCTTGAGTGTGAGATCCCTGAGATAGGGAACTAATTAGTGCTTGATAATGATTGTGGATGCTTCTTTCTGTAAATAAGGCATTTAAATTAGAAGAAACTTGAAAATAAAGAAATATACAGCTAACCTGAGTCTAATATCTCTGGAAGACATTTTCCATCTGTGCAGAACTCTTTAGTCAACTTCAGCCTAAGTATTTGGGGCTTCTGATCAACAGAAAGGGCCACTATTACCATCTGGGCCCTGGTCATAAATTTTATCTGTTGTCTATTTAGTGAGTGCCACCAGTTCTTCTAGAGTCAGCAGCTCTATCAGTAAGGAATCTGCAATAATACTGATCGTGAACGACATTAACTGGGCTATCACTAATACTGTCTTATTACTAACAATACTGATTAATATTGATACTGATATTATCAATAATATCAATAGTAAACATTAGCAACATTAACTATGGTAGATACTTTATAGGCATTTCCTTGCTAATGTGTAGCCCAAACCTACGATGTGGGTAGTATTATAGTCAAGGAGACCAAGGCACAGAGAGGCTAAATAATTGGCCCAAAGTCACACAGCTAGGATGGGGTAGAACTTAGATTTGAAATATGTCTCTTTTGCAGTTTTCGTAGTTGAACTCATGTCACTCTTCCCTTCTTCATGCTTCTATAATCCCCAATCTCCTCCCTTCCCATAAAATTCTATCTTATAGGGGAACTTTGTAGACTTAACAGATAGCCACTTTCTTAGGATGACTTTGCTGATCTTTGTTTAGGAACACTGGGTCAGCTACCAACTGACATTATAATTACTAATTTACTCATTTATTGGTTTATTTTTTTTCTTACTAGAACATAAACTCCAGAAAACATTTTGCTCATTTCTATGTCCCATTCTGTAGAACAGATCCTACCACATAAAAAGTACTCAATAAATATTTGTCAGAAAAACTCATTTTGTGTTGATTTTACAGCTTAATTATCAGAGGTGCCATCTTGTTTCTCAGCTATTTGGAGGCACCTTGCTCCATCTGACTCTTTCCCAGAATATACTCATCATCACTACCTTTTATGAGGACAACACAAGACTGTTACTTTTAAGCGGTGAGATGACATCTGGGAAACCATAAAGTAGTTTATACAGAGAACCCACATAAATGCAGAGACCTCATATATAGCCTAGTCTCTGTGGAGCTGTGGGCTGAGAATCCAGCCTAACACATAGAGGATTATAAAATCTTTGTTTTGTCCCTTGAAGAACATAACATTGGATCCAAATCATAACCTATACCCATGTTTCTGATAAACATCTTTTTGCATCTTTATTTTTTGACACGTTGCTTTGATTTTCCCACAAGTCATTCTCATCCTATTTTTTGTCTCTTTGTCCCTCACCATTCCCAGGTCTAGAGCACATGGATAGACTGAATCTAATTACCTAAGTTTTTCACAGCTTCTCTCTAGCATTTTTGCATGCTGTCACTTACTAGCTGTGACCTTGGAAAAGAAATATAGACCATGTCTCAACTTGTATAGAAGATGGATATCTAATCCCATGGGGAAGGTACCATAAGGATGAATGAGTTCATATTTACAACATGCTTAGGACAGTGCTTGGCACACAGTAAACACTCAAAAACCGTGCCCACTGTATTACTAGTGATAGAAGTAGCAACAGCAGTAATAGTTAATTGTGGTGGTATTGGTGACAGCAGCACTAATAGTATCAAGATTCCTGAGTCTCTCAATCTGCGAATCAAGAAAACTCCAGACATCAAAGGGAAGGGACCAATCTTAGTGGGCAAGGTCAAATCTCCTTTTGGTTCATATGTAGGGAGAATGATGTACAGGGAGAGGCAGGGAAAGAGGAGAACTTCATTATTAGAGCCTGCATCGTCCAACAGACACCAACTCTTCGGAGCATCTGGGTATGAAAGAATTCTCTTTGTACTGCGTCTCATGGTTGGTATTTTTAGCTTTTTCTCTTCTTTAAAATGTCCTCTCTTTTATGGACCGCTCTCCTTCAAATGTTTTAAATCTTCATCTAACACCATCTTGAGACTCTTTACTTGTGCTGTCTGACCTTCTTTGGATGTTTTTACAGTTTTTATCGCTTTCCAACTGATCACGGTTCAGTCTCTCAGAGACTCTTCTGAAAGTCTTGTCTTGGCAATTTTCTTGCCACGTGATACCAGAAAATATCTTTGCAAGTCCTCTGTGGCTCCGGGCAGAGGCAGGCTGAGGTCGGTGCGGCCTGCTTTCTTTTCACCTGTGTTCTGCTGTGCAGCGATGGCAGGGCACGTGCGAACCACTCAGAGATAATTGCCAGAATTGGGGCAACTGCCATGCCCAGTTGTCTGATCACATCCATGATGTGAGTTGATTGTGTGTGTATGAGAGGGCAGTATGGTGAGCCCCTGTGTGACCCGAGGCTAAGAGGGAGACTAGATAAGGTCTAATGATAAGGTCTCCTTC
>PVHY01014089.1:0-39437 GCA_004024945.1 Uropsilus gracilis
GAACTGCAGGCTCTTGTTGCCCAGGGTACCACAGACTCAAGCAATCCCCAGCCTCAGCTTCCCCGGTAGCTGGGATGACAGGCACGCGCCACCACGCCCAGCTATTTTTTTTGGAACTAGGTCTCACTACGGGCCCCAGGCGGGACTCGAGCCGTGATCCCTAGCCCCGGCCGCTTCATAGGCTGAAACTTACAAGCACGAGCCACCGTGCCCGGCTTCCATTTGGTTTCTGTCTTCTTTTTGACTTGCTTCTGCTAATATGATTTCTTCTAAGTACATCCATGTTATCATAAAACCATCAAATTTGTCATTTTTAATTGATGAGTAATATCCCATAGTGTATATATACCACATTTTTTTCATCCAGTCATCTATTTTGGTGTATTTAGGTTGCTTCCAAGTCTTGCAATTATAAATAGTGCTGCCGTATCCTGAGTAATTTTAATGTGCTGAATTATTTGTTACCACTCTGGGGGTCCATGCAGTTCCGCCTGAAGGCAGGGGAAGGCTCTAAATGATTCCCAGGTCCACCTCTCCCGCCCCACAATTCCCTGGTAATGCACATCCTGCTGCAGCCCTTCAGAATGGAAAGAGGAAATTGCTCCACAAAGTTGCTGAAGCAGGAGAGAGCTCTCGATTTAAGTGGCTGGAGAGATATTCGAAACAGATAACTAAGGCATGGAGTAGAAGAAATTGAAAGGCAGGGGAAGAAAAACCCAGGGAAAGATACTGAATTGCTTTACTATGAGCTAATGAAGGTGTCAGATGCTTGCTAGGGATTAGCGCCCCACTTGAGCTAAGGTGTGCACATCAGAGGGGGCTCAGAGCAGTCATGCACAGAGCTATTTTCATATAAATCTGATGAATCTTCTTGGGGAAAAGCAAAGACATTGGAGGGCTAATGGTTGGGCTCCAGGCAGCTATCATAAAGGCTTTGGAACAAGAAGGCACCATGATGTCCTCCTCCCTCTCTTGTGCAGTGCCTTATGTTTAAAGAGATTACTCTGTGGGGAGGGGAAGTTGAAGGCCTGAGGATGCTCCAGAAACAAAAACTGAGTTGTTGAGGAAAAAGAAGTTCTTTGGAACGAGACTTTAAAGCTGCCACTTCATTTCCTGAGTTCTGGGCTCTTGCAGGAGGGTACTGGTGCAGGATGTGACAAGTCACGGGAGGATACCTTTCTCTCAGCTGGGCCAGAGGCAAAACTCTCCTCCGCCTCTAGGAGAGAAACAGGCCATTCATTGGACCTGGCTCAGTGACACAGCGCAGTGCAGTGAACGATCTCCAAACTTAGTGGCTTAAAGCCAAAGATTTAAGAATTTGTTCCCAATTATGTTAGTTCAGGGCTAGACTGGGCAAGTAAACTTGCTTTCATGTCACATTTGTTGGAAGAGTCAAACTAGCAATGAGAATCTACTTCCAAGTAGGCCTGTTCCTGTCGTCGCTGGCAAGTGGGCATGGCAACCAAGATCCTTGATTTTCTTCTGCATGGCTTCTGGGGAGGGAAGAGGAAGGGAGAGAAAAGGAGGTATGGGTAGGGGGAGGGGTGTAGCCCCCCTCACAGCAGGGTTCTGGGTTCCAGCAGTGAAGGAGGAAATTGACACTCCAGGCAAAGACCAGGCTCCCAGCAGGGAAATATCACTTTTATTTCATTATAATGGCTAAAACAGTTGAAGACCCAGCCATAAACAGAATGGTGGAGATACAGACCCCATCTCTCAATGACAAAAGTGATGAAGAATGTGTCGCCATCCTTAAAACACTGCATAAGTCAGAACAGTCATGGAAAAAGTCAGCCACAAAATGTTAGGAAAAATGACCATGGAAGTAGATCTTGAAGGCTGTCAAGGAGACAGTGTTCTAATCTTGTACAGAGAAAGGAAAAGAAATTTGGGGATTTAGTATTCCTGATGACTTGTTGTGGAGGGAGACAAAGGTCATGTTCATAGTCATTGCTGTCATTCACACTTTTGGTCTCACATCTAAGTAGTAAAAACACACACATACACCCACATGATGTATGCATATACACATATATCTGAAAACTTCAAAATGTAAAATATGAACATATAAAAATATTATTTCAAAAATATAAAGTTAAAATATACATTAACTCCGTGTCAGATAGATAGTTTAATAGATCTTACATTCATTATAAGGTTTTACCAAAACATGGTTTCTATGTCAAGGAATTTTCCAGTTGATTTAGCCAACATTATTCAAGTATATGCCAGTAGTGTACTAGGTGCTACCAGCTCTGCCTCTGCCTTTATGGAATTCATAGTCCAGTGGGGCAGAGATATGAACATAAATATTGCAATATCCTCTAGCAATTGTGACCCGAGTTTTATAAATAATAAATTATTATGTGCATCATAAGCGGGGCACGGTGGTGCATTCCTGTAAGCTTCAGCCTATGAAGCAGCTGGGGCAGGAGATCGCGGTTCGAGTCCCGCCCGGGGCAACAACGCAAGACCTAGTCTCCCAAAAATAGCTGAGCGTGGTGTAATCCCAGCTACCTGGGAAGCTGAGGCTCAGATTGCTTGAGTCTGTGGTACCCCGGGCAACGAGAGCCTGCGGTTCCACGGGCGAAAATAGCAAGACCTAGTTAAAAAAAAAAAAATTATGTGTATCATAGAGGGAAACAAGGAAATACACAATCAAAAATGCTAATTATGGGATAAAGGTGGGCTTTTATTTTCTTTGTACTTTAATGTTTTAAAAGTGAATGTTAAAAGAGCAATTTAATTTCTTTTCCTTTTTTTTTTCTTATTTTGAGATAGCTCCCAGATAGCTGGGATTACAGGCGCGCGCCACCACGCCCAGCTATTTTTTTTGGAACTAGGTCTCGCTACGGGCCCCAGGCGGGACTTGAACCACGATCCCTAGCCCCGGGCCGCTTCATAGGCTGAAGCTTACAAGCACGAGCCACCGTACCCACCCCTGCAGTTTAATTTCTTGTTCTTGGTTCTCCTTGGTTTCTATTTGTAGCTATACTCTACCTACCTTTGATTTTTCTAGACTCCTACTATTCTGTGTGCCACCAAAATCCCTTTCATCAAATACCTTACAGAGATTCAAATTCGGGATTTGTAATCTGACAACACCTCTGTTTAAAAAAACTAATTTTGAGCATAATCACTGTATCTTTAAATGGGTTATACTTACATGCATACAGAATATACTATACATATGCTTGCTATAATTCTCATCAACTAACAAAGTGGTGAATTTATTCCATACATTATGCAAACCAAATGAAATAAATATAACCAGATCAAAATGCTCTGCAACATTTTAAAAAAGTGCTTAAAATGTGCACATATTTGTGTGTATGCACGCACACACTTAGAATGTAGTATGCAGCAAAAAATTTAGGCTATAAGCTAAAATTCTTCCGAGAAATCAAATTGTTTTTGATAACTCTGTTCTTACTGTGTTGGGAGTTGTTACTTGGGAAATGGGGGATAGAGGGAGAATGATATTCTAAGGATAATGAAGTTTAAAAGATTCCTTAACAAACAGGATGATCTAAAGAAATTATGTTATATGCAGAACTTCAATATACAACCCTCCTTTTATCATCCAATCAAGCCAATGGATTCTACCTTCTAATTATACTTTAAATCTGTACTCTTAGTTTCACCCTTCACTGTTACCTTAAAACTCAAAATCACTTTCCTGACCACGATTACACTGCTGAGAATTAGGTCTCTTGTTTTCCCACAAATGGGATATGTGCATTTGTCTGCTTTCAAGTGTTCCCTTTTCCAGTAAGTCTGTCTTCAGAGCCCTTGCTGAGCAGACAAATAGTAGCTTTTGCAGTCCTGACCCCAACCATATTTGCCTCTGACTCAGGATTCACCTATCATAGTCTCTTAAGAATTTAGACTAGAAGAAGGGTTCATATCCTTGATTAACATAGATGCATAAATTCTCAACAAGATCCTAACAAACAAAATATAGCAACATATTAAGAAAATCATCCACCACACTCATCCGAGTATTCAAGGCTATGAAAATCAATGTCATTCACCAGATCAACAAAAAGAAGATAAAAAATACATGATCAATAAATTCTTAAAAGCATTTGGAAAAACCTCAGTGATCATTTATGATAAAAACTATTAACAAAATGGGAATAAATGGCTAATAAAAACTATATACAACAGACAGCCAACATCATACCAAATGGGAAAAAACTTAAAACATTTCCCTTAAGATTGGGAACAAGACAAGGAAGTCCACTGTTACCAACGTTGTTCAGCTTCATAATTGAAATCTTAGAGCAATTAGGCAAAAAGAGATATAAAAGGAACACAAATTGGAAAAGCAAAATTGTGACTCCTCCAAGATGACCTGATAATATGTAAAAGCCAAGACTACAAAAATTAGAAGAAATAATTGAAACAGTAATGTGGAAGAATACAAAATCAACACATAAAAATCATTTGCATTTCTACATGAAACGACATATCAGAAGAGAAATTTTTTAAAAATCCTCTTTACAGTTGCATCAAAAAGAACGAAGTAGCTGGCACATGGTACCAAAAGGGCCTAAATGGCTCACGACAATGCCTGTCATGCTGCAATAGGCAGCCAACACACATTGGTTCCCCCTGCCTTTCCTGGCTGGAGTGGGGACAGAACTGGGGCTTGTCCCAGAGGCATTGGGACATACTAGCACATGGGCACTGCTCGGATCTGAACCCAACCAGGGCAGAGCAGAAGTACTACTGACCCTCTCTGGTTTGCTCCTGCTCCAGTCAGCCCTCATCAGGAATAAGGAAAACACTGATGGTCCAACCCAACCACAGACACAGAAGAGGTGAGGGTAAGAATAAAGGTCCTGGACTCACTTACCAACAGTCAAGACCCAAAAGGAACATAGAGAGAACCACTGAATATAGGACCATAAGACCAAGAATTACACTTACAACATTATCAGTGGCTGAGAGCTAAAATTCTGGCTCAGAGATACCTTCAGCAAGGAGAGCAAGGCACACCTCTTTTCCACAGCAAGAGGAAAGCTGCAGAAATATGACAGCAGGCACCAGCAGAACTGCAAACCAAGACTGAAGAGACCAGTCTGACCCTCTGCTGATGGTTTTCCCCATTGAGGAACTCCTCTACCAACAAAGGCTGGGAGTCAGGTTCCCTAAATCAAGGCCTGAACCACAAGGCAAAGAAGCAGCAAAATGGGACAGAAAACAGATGGAGGTGACAGCCAGCAAGAGGGAGGAGGCACTGGTACATGCCAAACAAACTTGGACTGGCTGCCAGACACAAACTCAGGACTGGGAATATAAGCAGCATGGTCTACCATATCCCAAGAATGCAGAGCCTCACCCAGGAAAAGGACATTGCTCCAGAAAAGAAAGAGACTAAAGAATAAAACATAGACAAATAAATAGCAATAAGAAAGGAGGTGGAGTAACCAGAGTAGGGGGGTGGTCACGGGGTATCCCAAAGGGATCAACAACCATACATTGTGTATAATGTAAAAATAATAAGACAAAGAAGTGCCTGGGAGTAAACTTAATGAAGAAAACTATGAGCGCTATTAAAGGACATAAGACATTGAAAATGATAAGACTATTAAAGGATATAAGACACACAAAAATGGAAAGATAATATGTGCTCATAGAAGAATAAACATAATTAAAAAGACCATATTGTCTGAAGCAAGTGACAGATTCAATGCCATATCTATTAAAATCCCAATGACTTTTTTCAAGGAAATAGGAACAATTATATTTGTATGGAACCACAAAAAACCCCAAATAGCTTTTTTACTGAGTGAAAAGAAGTGAAACAAAGTTACCACACTCCGTGACTTCAAACTATACTACTCAGAAACAGTAATCAAAGCAGTGTGGTGTTGGAACAAAAATATAGATATTAGAATATGTCAAAAAATATTGGATTAAGATAGAAAAACCAGTAATAAACCCACATGGATATAGTACAGTTAATTTTTGACAAAGGAGCAATGACCATTACATGAAGAAATGTAAGCCTCTTTAACACATGATGATGGGAAATGATGATAACTTCATGCAAAAAAAAAAAAAAAAGAAACTAGATTCATACGTAAGCCCATACACAAAAATTAATTCTAAATGGATTAAATTAAATACTTGAACATAAGAACTGAAGTCCTAAAACACTTAAAAGAAAACATAGGGGTACACTTCTAAGACATCTACCAAAAAGATGTACTTGAATGGGGATGCAACTGGAAAGAAAAGGGAAATAAAAGCAAAAATAAAACAGTGGAAGTTGGTAAGGGGAAAGAGCACAGTGGTCTGGGATGGAAGACTACTCTGATGGTGTTAGAGATATGGTCACCACATCTGAGGGCAGAAATCTATAGTGTTAAAATATTAACTAAGATGTAAAACAATGCAACTTCTTTAGTTTAAAAAAAAGAAAAATTTAAAAAGCATTGCAGAATTATGCAAACGGTTAGAATTAGTAAAGGGGTTTTCCCTGAAAAAAAGAACAAGTGAGTCTCCATCAAGCTAAAAAGTTGTTGTACCTCAAAAGAAACCATCACAAAAACAAAAAGTCACTCTACAGACCGGGAGAAGATTTGCACAGCACACATCTGACAAGGGGCTTATTTCCAAAATATTCAAAATACACAGTCCAACAACAACAACAATAACCCAACCCAATTTGGATTGGGACCTAATGACTAAATTACCTGTAAATGTCAAATCTGAAGAACACATAGAGGCTGGAGCTTAGCACCACTTAAGGGAAACAACAGTGAATCACGTAGATAGAGAGGAACAGAGTTAGTGTGGAGAGAGCTGAGGAACATACTGTCAAGGGAAGTGTAGATGCAAAATCCCATTACTCCAGAAGCTGATGGGGAGTGAGACCAAAATGGCAAGACAGCTAACTACCAGGATACACTTCCGTTTTGGGTTCCAGGACATTTTCCTATAGCCTCATAATGTGACCTCTAATTTCAGCCAATTTGAACTGATATCTCTTCTTTGCCACTATTATGCACTAGTAAACCATCCCACACCTTCTATTCCAACTCTGTTTTACACATTATGCTATAGCTATTTATTTGCTGTTTCCCTTCCCTGTTGGACTGTGAATTCCCTTGAGGGTTAGAAATTTGTCTTTTCATCCTTGTATCCCTCAGATTTAGGAGAGTGACTAGTATATAGTAGAAATGCAATAAATATTTAGAAAGTACTGTTAGAGTTAAGGGTCAACACTTTTGCAACTTGTATTGATTCTGCTTTATTGTAACTATTTCTCCACTGGGTTTTGACAGCATAGATAGTGCACAAAAACAATTGCTTTGGGGATGTTTTGAGAGTCTCAGGTCTCAGTATTAGAAGCTGGGAATACCATACTCTGGGTGGGAGGAAGAGATCTTGAGAAGATACTATTCTATGAAAACCTAAAAAACTTCTGTAGTTTTACTCAAATACATTATTTAATTTCTCACATACAAAAAGCCATTGCAGCAATATGAATAGAAAGCTATAAAAATTAAACTGTAATGTCATCATTGCAATCCAATAACCTACTCCTTGTTTGTGCACATTCCTATAACTTCCATGGGACTGATCATCATTCATATAGAATTTTTTTCCCCTTTTTTTGCTTAATAATTCATAATAATTCTTTTTCCACGTGTTAGATTTTCTAGATTTTAATGCTTTCATAACTTCTTAATTAAATACACAATAAATAACTTAAATTCTACAAACATGGACATTCACATTTCCTCTTCTTTTTCATTCTTTATTTTTTTCTTTCCTTCCCTTTACTCTTTTTTTGCTACTATGAATATAGTTACATTGGACTACTATGTACACATTCTTTTCTTCATTAAGCTTGATTCTCTTAGAATCACTAGTCCCAAAACCCAGGTATAAGCCTCTGCTTTCTGGAAACAACTATTTACTGAGTATCTTCTGAGTCGGCTGCTAAATGCTGGAGAGAAATATGATAAAAAAGTTGTCCTGACTCTCAAAAAATTCTCTTTCTAGTATGAGAGAGACATAAAATTAATGGAAGAATCAAAACGTACTGTGGCAAAGTGCTATAGCATAGATAAAAGCATATTGTTGTAAAAATCCAGGCTGATTTTGTCTGGCAGGGGGACCTGGGCCCTGTTGGGGATGATCTTGATTTGCCTTATTTCCGTCTAAAGCTTGCATATGTTTCCTGCTTTCAGTTGTTGTGGATATGCATTGTTCTCTTCAGCCTCAAAGTCACTGTTAAAGACATTATTGGAAACAATCTATAGCTTGCCTAGTAGTAATAATAATCATTGATTGCACTCTTGTCATATCCCAGTGGCTTGTTATCTAATAGAGCTTTATGGATCTAATAAAATTTCCTCAACAATATTATTTTTCCATTTTAAAGACTGGAAAATAGAAATTCAAAGAAGTGAGTAACTTGTCAGTGTCACACAATTGGTCATAGAGCCAGACTGGATCATAAACATTAAAAAAAATCCTTCCTCAAATCACAATATGCACATAAAAGATAGATAATATATTCTTCCCATCTCTAGAGGGTAAGATTAACCCATTTTCAACAATTATCAAATCAGAGCCAGCTTGCTTCATCTATACTCCTCCATTTTCTTCCCTTTTGTATTATTTTGAAGCAAATACTAGCTATGGCATTACTTCACCCATGAATATTCCAGTATGTATCTCTAAAGATAGAGACTCTTTATCTTAATTTAAAATTTTAAATTGCCTCTTATAAAACTTGACTCTTGAGAGGTACATAGTATCATAAATTTTAACACATGCAGAGACCCATGTGACTGTTACATAAATCAAGTGTACAGGAGGTCCCATTAACAACCATGTCATTATCACACCTTTAAAATTTTGTGGTATCAAATAGTACCTTGAAGATAAATATGATGCTGTTTCTCTATAATCACGAGACAACACACTAATCTACTGTGTCGCTTTTACAAAGGATATGATCATGTTTTGGCATCCATATGTGCCATAAACAGGACATGTTCTAAGCATCCTTCACCCTTGTTCCTGACAAAAATCCAAACAAGCATGCCCCTTTTATAAGAATTCATTATTTTTCTGGGACATCAGCAGGAGGGGCCTAGTGTCATGGTGATGGCGGCTGCCTTGTAGGACTTTAACACCCCCCCTGTTGTCGTGTCCCAGCAGTAGGTGGGGCCTAGGAACTGATCTGAGAAGCTCAACCAGCTTGGCACGTGGCAGGCGCCCGCAGCTGCTGGTGAACCTAGGCCAGCAGCTACACCCATTCAGAACCATATAGCACCCACTGGGCCCCTCTGCCGTCGACCTGGTGGGTAAGGGGGATGCAGGGGCCTGCCAGGACCCCTGGACCAGACCGGCGCATGGGCAAGAGTGGATCCACCCTTGATCCAGGAATAGTGGGGAACGGGGGGTAGGATGACACCCTTGCTGCTTCACCCTCACTCCACTTATCTCACAGGAGAACTAATGGTGTAAACATGCACACAGCGAAATAGAACAAATGAGGGGCCAGAAAAGAGACTGCACATGCATGTGTGTGGGACACACAACAAGGACAATTCAAAAAGATATTAGACACTGGAATGGAAAAATAACTTTGGTAAAGACCTATCAGACCTTCATCTATGGCTTCACTGGAAGCTGATGAATCAAAACCCCATGTGGAACTTGCCACCCAAGGAAACATGGCTCCTTCCCCAAGCCTTGGGAGAGGAGGCCTGCAGAGTCAGGATATTAGCTCCACAGCAAATCTGCAAATGGATGGAGAGGAGATGACCTGCAAGGTCCATCAGTGGATACCTCCCCTCATCGAGAAACCTCCTCACTGACAATGGCTGTGGGAAATGATCCCCAAAGACAGAGGTCAGAGGAATGAGGTGCAGAGATAGCAGAATGGTAAGGAGATCATACTGGAGCCAGCAACTAGAAGACACTGATCAACTCCAAGTGAACATGGACTGGCTGCCCAATACAAAGCTAAGGACTACAAACCATCACACACAATGTGCCATGGGCCTGGAACATAGTCCCTCATCCAACAAATGGACATAGCCACAGAAAAAGAGACCAAAGGACAAATGAACCCATCATAAACCAAAAAAGAACAATGAGAGTGGAGACTGAGTGAACACAAGGGGGTGGGGACTGGAGGAGGGATGGCATGCCAGTAACCATTTGCCTTATTTACTTATGTAAGAATTTATAAGAACTTAGAAAAAAATTCAAAAAGAAATTAATTATTTTTCTTCTGTACACAATCACTTTCCTGCCAAGACTGTCTTTGGTGGACATTTCATAATACCCTTGATTCTCCCATTTAGTAGAATTATCCACCTTAAAAAAAGCTAGCTCTCCCTCCTAATCAAAAGAAGAGAGAGTGAAGGTATTACAACCCCAGGTTTCAAATTATACTGCAAAGCCATAATAATTAAAACAGCATGGCACTGGAACAAAAACGGACACACAGACCAATGGAACAGAATTGAATGCCCAGAAATAAAATCACACATGTATGGTCAACTAATTTTTGACAAAGGGGCAGTCTCTTAGAACAAGGATGGTCTCTTCAATAAATGATGCTGGAAAAACTGGACCACTATATGCAAAAAAAAAAAAAAATGAACCTAGATTACTCCTTTACGCCACATGCAAAATTCAACTCAAAATGGATAGAAAGCTTGGATGTAAGACCTAAAACTATACAATTCATGAAGGAAAATATGGGCAAAACACTCCAAGACTTATACCTCTGAAACTTCTTTCAGGATGCATCTACAGACACTAAAAAAAAAAAAAGAAGGAAAACGTAAATAGCTGGGACAACATCAAATTAAAAAGCTCTGTACAGCAAAAGAGACAATAACCAAAACAAAAAGAAACCCAACCAAATGGGAAAAAAGTCTTGCTCTCCATTCAAGTGACAAGGATCTGGTAGAAAGATCCACAAAAAACTCACACAACTAAACAAAAACAAAGCTAAAAGCCCAGTCAACAAATGTAGAGATGAGTCAAAAAGAAATTTTTCCAAAGAGAAAATACAAATGGCCAATAGGCATATGAAAAGATGCTCAACATGACTAAAAATCTGGGAAATGCAAATCAAAACCACAATAAGATACCATCTTACATCATTAAAAAATGGCTCATATCAAAAAAACAGGCAACAAGTACTGTCACAGATGTGGAGAAAAAGAGACTCTTTTTTACACTGTTGGTGGGACTGTAAACTGGTCCAGCCACTATGGAAAGTTGTGTGGATAACCCTCAAACTACTGAAAATGAATCTACCATTCCATGTAGCAATTCCACTACTGGGAATCTTCACAAAGGAAACCAAAACACTTATTCAAAAGGACACCTGTACTCAGATGTTCACTGCAGCACTATTTACAATAGACTGAATATGGAAATGACCCAAATGCCCCAAAACTGATGAATGGCTGAAAAAATTATGGTATATTTACACAATTAATACTAGTCAGCAATCAAAAAGACAAATATGCACATTTGTGATAACATGATGGACCTGGAAGGAATCATGTTAACAGAAGTAAGTCAAAAAGAAAAAGACAGAAACCAGGTGGTCTCACTTATAGATAGGATATAGGGAAAACAAAATACCTAGTCACACATTCATATATAGAGAGAAAGAGAGAGATCAAGAGAAAAGGTCAAAACAAGCTAACAACTGAACTAAAGCATATGGTCAGATAGGGGTGGAAGAGGGAGAAATCAGGAAAGGAATGAGCAGAAAAGATCAAGATGGCAATCCATGGGTGATAGGGAACCCAGGGAATACAGTGATGTAAAATATAGACATGTATAATCTGTATGTGTGTGTGTGTATATATATATATATATATATAAGATATATAATATGATGTAAGACTGGTTCAGAAGACCAATAGGATTGGAAACAAGGTGAGGAAGGGGGTTAGGGTTGTATGAAGCCAGATGTGTCCAGGTCCCAGACACACAGTGCTTTGGGTTTCATTCTTGGTATAATGAGAAGTCACCGAAGAAAGAAATGTTCTGTATAATGTGTTTGTTTTTAATCACTCTGGCTGCTGTGTGGGCTGAAAGAGACAGGAGTAGGTACAGAAAGCCAGTTATAAATAATGATAACTTGATGTAGCACCGTGGCAAAGAAAATGGAGATTTGTCCAGAGAACCATTTATATGCAGGTTTTCCTTTTTTTTTTTTTTTCCTTTGCTATCTGAAAGTAGAACATACCTATTTGATATGCTTTGGCAAGTTGTTTTTGGGGTCTGGGAATGCTATCACCACTGATTTAAATGGAAAAAAACCCACCAAATCATACCAAACAAGAATTTTCTACTTTAGGATATAGGGGTTGGAGGAATGTATGTGTGTGTGTAATGAAGGTCATTTGTTTACCCTCCTGCTGACTCAATGGAAGATTTCACACTGCTACATATGCCCTGTCACTCTACCACTACTCTTGGAGGTATCTAGAGATTGATCTTTACCTCTAGGTACCATTTCTGGGTGGCCATCAAAAGTCTAGAACTGTTGTACAGGGAGTTGTCCATTTAAGAAGACCAGAAAAAAGTAAATATCTTGAATGAAGAATGAGCAGGCATATGTCCTGATCACCATCAATTAGAGATCCCTAGCAAGAACTACTGGACACTAACTTGGAAGGCCACTGAGAAAAGAGGCTTCCTCTGGGAGTAACTTGACATTCCTCAACCATAAAATCTACTATCCTTATTGTCTTTGTCTTCTCTTTTTTCCCAGGCCCTCAGTATTGAGGGCCTGTTCTATAATTAGAGAATATTAACAATACTTCATAACTGAGTATTTGCCAGATGGTGTCACATCTATGTGACAAAAGGCCATAGACAAACATTAAAGCTAAGCTTTGAAAGCTGACCATAGATCTGAGACATCCACTGGGAGATGGGGAAGAGTGAGAAGAAAGGAGAGCACAGTGGACTGTGAAGGAGGACTGTGGGCACTGTGGTGGTGGGAGAGCTACAGTGACCACACCTGAGGTGTGAAATCCTTTTCTGTCAAAATATTAAAAGGGATGTAAAATAATGGTATTTTATTTTAAAAGATATAAAAAAGACCAAAAAATAATTGAGTATTTGCAACTTGCTTTTTTGTTTCTGAAGTTGTTGACTTTCATTTGTCTAGGGTGGGATCAGGCCCTTAAGGAAAAATTAGACATAATTCCATAAGCAGGAGAGGTTGAATTAACATTTTCAAATGTGAAGCAGACACATGCATAAATATACACTAGAAATATGCAGGAAACTGCTCTTAAAGAAAAAGAAGTTGGTTGCATTGCTCTAATCCGTACACTTTTGAATGGGCAGAGGGTGGAGGGTCCTTAGAGTCCCATACATTACTTAGGACCTCAGGATGGAATCATCAGAGGAAGACCACAGAATAGCTTCAACAATTGTGGCTCTAAGACCCAAGACAACTATCTGTGTTGTCCAAAAACCATGATGTTCTTTCCCCCTTTAGTATCAGGAGCTTTAACTAGTGAACCAAAGTTACACTTAATGTTATTTCTAATCAGATTTCATCTGTGTAACCTATTAACAGAGAAGAGAATGGGTTCTCACAGTGACTTGACTTGGTTTCCTACTGCATGGGTGAACCTGAATAGTTTATCAGAGTCAGAAGATCACCTGAAATGCAAGATTCCAATTTCACAGCTGAGACTCAGAGAATTTCCATCCCAAAGCAACGCAATCAGTTGATAGCAGAAGAACCATCTTGGACTAATTCCCTGACTGGGCGGAGTTGCTGTCTTGACTTGACTCCTACAGGGATCTCCCTCTCCCCCAGTACTTGGGGGCTACCACACCTTGCAAAGGTCCTTGCAAAACTGAGGCCTTGAAACCCTAAATGTAAATTTAATTTCATGAACTCACAATCAGGAGGAGACTAGGCAGATGCAATGGAAGAGCTGTAAATGTCTTTAAATTAAGGACAATTCTGCTATTTTCAAATACTTTCTTTAATTTCAAAGAAATTATTTACAATTGGCAGCCAAAAAGAGATCCAATCTGCATCTCCTGGGAAGGAGCAGCCTGCTCTGCAAGGCTCAGGCTTCTATGAGTTTGAAAGGACTGCCTGGGGGGAGGTTGGCAACCAGGGACACTAAATCATAGTGTTGAATGTCTAGCTTTCAAATAGTGCATGCGTATAAAAAATTGACACACACACATACACAGTGGGCACATGGTCTGAGACATTAAGTTTCTACTTCTCAAAAATGACTAGTCTAATATTTGCTATTTACTTTGCCCTAGGAGGTTGGTCCCATTAGTTTGGACTTCCAGAGTATATCAGACCGTGGATAGGCCAGTCTGACCCATTATCTTTCACAAGTCACTGTGGTTTAAGTGAAAATGGAGAAAGTCTTTAAAAAGAAGTGCTTTTGAAAAGGGAGAAATGTTAGACAGGAAATAAATAAGAGAAGACGGTCAGATGCAGAATAGAGGGGGATTTGTTAATAATGAAGTAGCCTGACTTTTTGAAAGGGGAAGATGGGAATTCATTGCAACTTAACAATAACTGAGAGTCAGATCTGTGCTAAAATCTTGGGCTATCTAAAATGGCTAGAATTAATAACATTACAAAGCAGGGCTCCCCCCCAGGGGAAAAAAAAAAGCAGAATTTCCTATTCACTTGTTCACATTCTATTCTGAGTGTTTGAGTCTGAGGTTCAATTTCTTTGCAGAGCTCATTGGTTCTGCTCATTCCATTTCAGTCTTCAGCAGCCTGGGCCTGGACAACCCAAAAGTGTGGGCCTGGTATAGAAAGTGGTTCTGACAAATTATGAAATATCATAAAAATAGCATAACTCTCATTTTTTGAAGACAGTGGTACCGTGATGATAACACAAGCCAAAGACATTGCCTGAAAAGAGCTGTGCTCTCTGTTCAAAGGTCTTAGCTACTTCAGATACTTATGCAATTTTTCTCCATGGTAGTTTGTTTTGCATATATAGTCATGCTTCACTTAGTGTCAGGGATTCATACTGAGAAATGTGTCATTGGGTCATTTCCTTGATGTGTGAATATCCTAGAATGTAATTATACCAACCCAGATAATTCTACACCTAGATTCCATGGGCAAGCCTAGTGGGACCACCATCACCTATGCAATGCGTCACTGACCAAAACACCATAAGCAGTACAGGACTGTATGTAATGTTAAGGATATAGAATCCATGTTTGTGTTATCTGACCCTAAATCTTATTTTATTATAAAACATTTCATCATGACTATATGCAAGGCATCATACAGGTCTCTACAAAAATAGTCAACATGGAATCAAAAAGTTGTAATATTGACAAACATGCCATTTGCAGAAACATGGATGGACCTAGAAGGGATTATGCTTGCTGAAATAAATCATAGAAAAGAGAAAAATGCCAAATGGTATTACTTAAATGTGGAATATAGAGAAACCAAACGAAAGCGAAGAAGACAAAACTTGCAAGCTGAACATACAGCCGAAGTATACGGCAAATGAAGAGGAGGGAGAGGGGTCTAGACAGTGCGGGGAAAAGCACAAGGGACTGTAGTGATGATAGGTGGTGGGAGAACTCTAGGGACTACAAAGATGTAAGAAAATAAAAAATAATAATAATTTTTAGAAAGGAATATTCAGCACATTTCACTGAATGATCTATTTAGGAGATTGACTTTTCCACTATGAGGTCATTTCTTTAAGATAACATCTAACATTTTAGGTCAAAATATGTATACAAGTTTCTTATATAGCTGAATTATAAGAGTGCACTGGAGGAATGGGGGTTTTAAGGTGGGTTGGTAGAGACCATGGCAGTTGGGAATGAGAGTGGAAAATTCTACAGAATTAGATTATAGTGAGCCTTAAGGGCTATACTAAACACTGGACATGTAATTTTCTCTGCAGTAGGGGAGACTGAAGAACATACAGACAAGAAAAGATAATTTCATCTTCTATTAGCTTTTAGAAATAAAACTTTTGTGAAACTCACATGTGTACCAATAAGGGGGCTTTCCATTTCAGTAACAGAAAATCTAACTCCAATGAGGTTAAAGAAGGGAATTTAGTGACTTTGAAAACTGGAAATTCCATGAGACAAAGAGTTAAAAAGACAGTTTTCAAAAGAAGAAATACAAATAGCCAATAGGTGTATGAAAAATATTCAGCATCACTAAGAATCTGGGAAATGTAAATCAAAACCACAAGACACTACCTCATACCAGTAAGAATGGCCTATGTTTAAAAAATAAACAGACAAAAGCAGGCAACAACAAATGCTGGCATGGATGTGGAGGAAAAGGAACAAATTTACTCTGCTGGTAGGAATGGAAACTGGTCCAACGACTATGGAAAACTGTGCAGAGGACTTAAACTACTGAAAATGGAACTACCATTTAATCCAGCAATCCCACTTCTGGGGATTTACCCAAAGGATACAAAAACACTCATTCAAAAGGACACCTGTATTTGGATATTTATTGTAGCACTATTTACAATAGCCAGAGTATGGAACAACCCAAATGCCCCCAAACAGACAAATGGGTCACTAAATTGTGATATATGTACACAATGGAATGTTATCATCAATCAAAAACAAACAAACTTATGTCATTCGCAGCAACATGGATGGATCTAGAAGGAATCATGTTAGCAGAAATAAACCAGAAAGAAAAAGAGAAATACTGAATGGCCTCATGTATATGAGGGATATAGGGAAAACAAACAAACAAATGGACAAGAAAAGTTCAAAACTGTGAACAGAACTGAAGCGTAGAGCAAGAGAGAAGGAGGAGGGTAAAATTGGGGGAGGGATGGGCACATGGGATTAAGATGATTCACGGGTGATAAGTTGTGGGAGAACCTCGGTGTAGTCAATGTGTGTGTTGTGCACAGTCAATTTTAAAAGAACAAAATTAAAAGAAAGAAAGAAAACTGTAAATTCCACAGGTAAGGTGAACTGCAAAAGCTCAGTTGATTCAATACTCCGGTTTCATTCATTCATGTGGATTACTTGGTCTTGTCCCCCATGTCACCCTCAGACTGGTTTCTCTCAAGGTTTCAAGACTGCCTCAAAATAGGACTAATTTCTTGATGGAGATGGGATCACTCAAAGAGAAAAGGAATCATTGCTAAACCAGGATTTCAGGCTGATTTATGAATAGGACTCCTAGAGTTTTGAGTCGGAGGTACTAGTTGTCTCATCAGATAGAGACCTGTGATAAATGGGAAGTTTAGGGATTATCTGGGGGAATGGGAAGTTATCTGGGGGAAATTACAGTACATAGAGGGAGAGACCAGTCTTAGAAGACAAAGCACCAAAGGGAAAATCTTAAGGACCTCATGCTGTTAATGGGACATCCCTGTGAAGGAATATGTGAGGAAGCAGTTGGAGAGGAAGGAAGACATTCAGGAGTCTGAGACAGCATGTATGGGAGACAAGGCCTGAAGAGTTTCAGCTAGTAAGAGGTTGAGTTGATCTTGGTGACTGCAAAGTCAATTCTGGCTGATCTGCAAGGGAGCAGTTTCATCAGACTTGCATAGAGAGTCCAGGTTGCTGCAGGCTGAGAGTAAATCAAAGACCAGACTAATAAGAGGTAGCAAGCGAAAACTATGCTTTTAAGATACTTCTTATTGAAGGGAACAGAGTAAATAAGTAGGAACTGACATGAGAAAACAGGATCTATGAAGATGTCTTTAGGATGGAGGAAGAAGTTCATAATTATAAACTATATGGAAAAACCACAAGAGAGGTAGGGATTAGATACCCTTAAGAGAGTCTTGGGAGAGAATATAGTACAAAGAACAACTGGCAAGTCTGTGACTCTGTCCTGCCATCCACTCTCTTAACCTGGGAGCTAAGATGCCTTGTACTTTAAGTTTCTGGATTCTTTTCTTCTTGTTGCTTTGTGAAGTCCAAGGGGATCCTGCTGTTTTTACCTTAAGTTTTTACACATTATGTCGAATAATAAAGAAAGAAAAAAAGAAAATGAATGGTAACTGAGAAAGTTAGGTTTGGAAATAAAACGAGAACCTTCATGTTCTAGATTGTGGTGAGAATGAATACGAAGATAAAAAGGATATTTTGGGGAGGTGAGAAGTTGAGTTTATTAATAAAAATATTTAGCCACCAGTACAGGGTGAACATAGGCTCTCAGACACTAGCTGTACACTGAAGGAGCAGGACATTGTAGGTCCTCTACTCTGTTCTATGTTAACTCTTTATTTGCTGTCTCAGGACAGGTGGGATCTCAGGACAGGCTGGGAAGGCCAGGAGACAAGGCAGCAAAACTTAAGAACTGAAGCAATATCTTATAGCTAGAAACTTGAAAAGACTAAAGAGAAATTCTTTAATACATGTTGGCCAACGATCCAAAGAGAGATGGTTGATTGAAAGCGATTGGTTTCTCTTGAAGCGAATGAACAAGTCTAATTGTGCAAACTGGGGAGATGGGATGGATTTCAAAACGTGGAATCTGGTGTTTATTTGAAATTCTCCCTCTGAGCACCAGTCGTAGACCTCTTTGCAACTCCACTGTCCCACTGAAGGAGGAGAGCAGGAGTGATAATACCTAGCACTCAAGAGGATATAGGAAAGAGCCAGGGGATTCCCAGATCACAATTGGCAAGCACATATGTGGAAACCGTCACCAAGGTGATTGTGTCAACCTCGCCACATGCTGCTCTCCAAGGAAGGCACCCCTGTACTCATCAATTTTCACTTGGGGAAGATTTCCCTCGTTTCACTCTAAGGCATTGCAGTAATCAAACACCAACTGTTCCAGTCTGAGTCTGCCTGGTAGACAGAATCTGAGAATTAATTGGTACTCAATATGGGAGATGCTGAATGTGAGCATAGTTCTTCAAAATCAGGATTTTCTTTCCCTTCCTTCCTTCCTTCCTTCCTTCCTTCCTTCCTTCCTTCCTTCCTTCCTTCCTTCCTTCCTTCCTTCCTTCCTTCCTTCCTTCCTTCCTTCCTTCCCTCCTTCCTTCCTTCCTTCCTTCTTTGAAACTAGGTTTTGCTGTGTTGCTGGCATAGTCCTGATCCTGTGGATTCAAGCAATCCCCAGCCTCAGCCTTCCAGGTAGCGGGAATTACAGGAGTCCACCACCATGTTCAGCTCCAGCTGCTTTTTCAAGACCAGGTCTCTCTATGTTGCCCAGCGTAGTCTCAAACCCACAAAATCAAGTGATCTCAGGCCTTTTGCCTCCCAGTGCTTGGACTACAGGCACATGTCACCATGCCTGGCTTAAAATCAGGATTTTCTAACTTAGAGATCTTTTAGCTCATCCAAGTCCTTTAGAGATGAGGAAACCATAACAACCAGCTGTTTAATAGAAGTTTAAACCAGCGTTTGAATCTGTTTGGATCTTTAAAATTAGTCTCCTTACCGCTAACGCCCTTGTTGGAAAGCTTGAGTTACATGCAAGAAGGGAATTGCTTGATACTTATCACTTACTTGTAATTCAGGTAAAATGCCAGAATGAGACTTCCTCAGAGGTTTTATGATGAAGTGCATTGTGTTTAAATGTTGAGCCTATACATTGACCAGTGGGACTCAGGGTATAATCAGAAAACAGCTTTATTCTCTTTCATCATGCCTGTTCAAACCTGCTCTGTGGCAATAGTTTTTCTCCCTTGGATAAATATGTACACCCTATGATATTTTGGGAGTCACTTTCAAGTAATAAAATGGTCTCTAGTTATTTTTGATCAAAAATACAGTCTTAGATGACTTATTAATATACCTGGTAGATGCGTGGTGTCACTTATATGTGGAATATAGAGAAACCAAACAAAGGACCTGACAAAGATGAATGTTAAAGCTGATACCTGAACGCTGACACTTGAAAGATGAGGTATCCAGGAGGAAAAGGAGGGTGGGAGTTAGAGGGGGAGGGAGGAAAACGGAGCGAGAAGAGCATAGTGGACTGTGGTAGGGGGGGCTATGTTTGCTGTGGTGGTGGGAGAGCTACAGTAACCACACCTGAGGGGAGAAACCCTTTATTGTGAACAAAACAAGGAAGGATATAAAATAAGAGTACATCATAAATAAATAAATATATGTATATAATATATACAGTACAGTGTACTAGTAAAAACTCCATACATCAGTGGCAACAAGGAATAATGACTAGCTTGATCATTATTTCTTCAGTCTGGAGAGTCCCCCCTCCTTCGACACTCACTAGGTTGCCCAACTCCTCCAGGATTGAAGTGGAGGGTCCTGGCTAGCTCCAACTGGCATGGCTTCCCTGGCATTGCCAATGCTTCCTGTTGACACTTTGTCTCATGGCCACTTTTTGAGTGTCAAAATCACCCTCACCACCACCACTTTCTGGGCAACCTCTCACCGTCTATATCCTTAGCACAAGCAAGTTCATTTTGCCTCTGACAAGTTTTTTAGTTTCTTCCCCCAGGCCTTCTGGCTTCTTTCTGCTGAGCTCTCTTTACTTTTCCAAGAAGTCCCCTTGCGGAGGATCAAAGCCAAAGCCCATCCCACACTGTCTGTCTCACTCTCTCAGACTTGTCTTCTGTGGGAGTAAATTACTTCCGCAACCATATCCCTATCTGTGTTCAGGCCACTTTGCTAACTCTGGCCCTTTAGGTTTCTCGGGCTTGAGTCAGACAGCAGCCCATGGTGTCCCAACACTGCAGGGGACACATCTGGGGCTCTGTAAGACAGATGTGCCTGAAGTCGTCTCACCACACTTAAAGTGAGAGAAAAGCATCCCTTACATTCCCCTTGGGGCATAGGGGCCTAGAAGGGCCTTTGCTTGCCTACAGCTTCCTCTACAAAAACCCTTCTTGAATCCTCAGCCTCCACTTCAGCCCTCTTCTACCTTCTTGGTAAGTGAGATGTTAAGGAAACATTTCATTGCCAATCCAACATTATTTACAATGTGAGTGGAGGTAGTATCTATTTTCTGGGATCTCTATCAAAATGGAAATAAAATAATAGCTCACATTGAGCCTACTGTTACCAAATGTATTCTCATCCTCTTCCCAGCTACCCCTACAAGGTTTTCTTTAAGTGGTTAAAGATCAAATGCTACTTCAAAGAACTTGGTATGATTTGGTTGTTATCAAAGATAACTTGAATATTCAGTGTTTTTGGATAAGACTTGACATTAACTTAGTTGTACAGAGATTTTTTAATTATAAGAATGGATTCCCTGGATTTGGGGAGTGTTATTAGCTGTGCTTCTCAAGTCTGTTTTTCCAGGCAAAGAAGGGAAGTGAGTTGGTGAGTAACTTGGTGTCAAAATGCTGGTGCTTCATTGTGGTCCTGTGGAGTGACTGATTGTGTCCCTGCGTACAGATCTCCACCCTACTCCACAGAGTTTACGGTTGGCATCTTTGTTTAGGCTTTAAACCTAGTTTGTTCTGTACTTGACCCTTTCATCAAAACCCAAAACATTTTGTAACACTGTCAACAGATCCTTTAAGAAAACAGGATGAATCTTTGTATTTTTTTAAAGGGCAACCAGCTATAGGTTTCTGATTCTTACACCCAACATGATTTAAAACATCTAAGGTCATATTAAGTACATGGTGGATACATTTTAATGAGCTGGATACCAAGACCAATAAAAGAAAGACAAAAATGTGCATAAATTTACGTTTTGTTTGTTTTTAGTTCTCTTCAAGCTTCAGTAACATTCTCCTAACATTAGCAGAACTGCTTATAGCAACTAACTCTCCTTATGGCCAGCACTTTGACATAGTATTTCAGCTGTCAGTATCACTGTCAGGAATGTAATTTGTATCACTCTTTGGGTTTATTTGGATGGGCATTTTGGAGACGAAGGCAGCAATGATTTAGTGCTGCTGACAAATGGCACTGAGCCTGCTATCCTTACAGATGCAAGTAGGTTTCTTAAGCAAAAGTGAGCCTGGCTCTAAGTGAAAATGAAAACGTTCAAGTAAATTAAACACAATGTGAAAATTCTCAAGAGTCCTTCCATAGAGAAAAGAAAAGGAAGGACATGTTATATATTGGGGATTCTATTCCCAAGAAAGACAGTGACTTAATCACCTGTGTGTCTCTGTGAAAACACCCCTGTATCCACCCTCCCTCTTTTCTTACCCTCAGCCCAGGTTCTGACTCAGGGAGCCTCAGGTAGATCCAGGTATATGCATTTTTTTAATGCCCCCACTAATGATTCTTAAGTGCACAGGAGTTGAGAGGGATGGATCCAGACTTTTTTGTGGGTTTGTTTTTTTGAGACTAGGTCTTGCTATGTTGTCCAGGATTGTCTCGAACCCACAGACTCAAGCCTCAGCCTCCCAGGTAGCTGGGATTACAGGCACACACCACCACGTCCAGCTGTATCCAGAAGTTTTAAAAGAAAAGATTGAAAGGTCTTAACTCAAAATCTTTCAGCCATTCAGGAGCCACATGAATACCATACAGGAGATGGGGGTGTGATCACCTCAGAGCTGGGATTCATTCATGAAAGGGCTTCAAGGAATTCATTTTGAGAGAGTTACTTTGAGAATCTGCTGAAATCTATAGTTACTCTCATCAGAAAAATATTCAGGCTAACTCTCCAGCCAGAAAAGTTAATACACACTCTCACAGGATTCTACATTAAAATTAAGGTTTGGGGTTTTTTTTGTTTGGTTTTGCTACCAAGTCAAATGTACGGCAGTTCAGTAAGTCAAGGTATGGAAAACAGGTGAGGCCAGTTTTCCCACCTCAAAAGGCTCACAGTCTAGAAGTCAGGAGAAAACAAATCAATGCACGCATACCCAGACGTTCACCACAAGCATTGTAAGGGAAGGGAGTTCTCGAATGCTGAATGGAGATGCTGAAACCTGTGCTTTGAGGAGCAACAGATAAAGGAGACAGGCGTGGTACATTGGCCCTCAATTCTCCCTGCCGGCACCCCCCAAAAGAATGGAGGTCAGTTCGACTAAGGTAGCTTGATAAAGGAAACTGGGGAAACCGGGCAAGGCTGTGTTTGGAACAGACGTTAATGGCGAGCGTGTGATTTCAATGGCAGTGAGCCAGGCGCTGCTAGAGGTCATTGACACGGTGCCGCGGGTAGGTTAGGGTCCGGGCCGGGAAGGCTACTACAATGCCGGTGAATACGCTTGCACAACGGACTCAGCGGAGACGCTGGGAGAAAGAGAGCAAGCTGGCACTTCGCGGACAGCCTTGCAGTCCGCTGTTCATTGCCTGGGTCAGAAGTTGGCCCTGGGTTTGCTCTGTGCGATGAAATCAAACCGCGGGAGAGCGCTGAGTGGCCGAGAACTACAAGCAGCCAGTGGGCATGGAAATGAATTTTAGCTGCTATGTGCAAAAACCCTAGGTGTGTGGACAGAAGGGAGCCAGTCAGAGGGTTACAACAGGTCAGGAATAAATAACCACCAGGCGGAGGCTCCTGGTTCGGTCCTTCCTTTTGTTGGGCGAGGAGCGCCAGACCAACGCGTCCACAAAGGCTTTGCAAAGAAGCTGTTCCACTGTACAGTCGGCTCCAGCCGCTGGTAACTATCAGGGGCCCGGAGGGGTGGTGGGAAGTCTGAGGCCCGAAAGGGGTGAGTTCCCCACCCCCCACCCCCGACCCTCGCGGAGCCTCGCAGCCGGGACCCCAGAATAAGCCGGGGGCGGGCTGCGGCGCGGCGGGAGGGAGCCGGCTGGGCGGGCGCGCAGATCCCACCCCTTCCTGAAGGCAGCGCCCTCCTCGCCGCCACTGCTGCCGCCGCCGCCGCCGCAGGTCACGGCCCCGCGAGGCAACGCGGCCCCGCCGCACCGGAGCAGGTAGGCGCGGCGTCCGCAGCGCCCCCTCTTCTGTTCGGGTCTGCCAGGCAGCCAGGGGGCGTCCGGCCAGCTCCGCGCCCATCCCGGAGGCAGAGGCTGGGGGTGGCGGGCGCCGCAGCGGGGCTCGGGCGCATAGGTCCTCCCGGCTGCGGGGCCCGTGCTCCGCTCCGGCCCCCTCCCTGGAGCCCCCCGGCGGCGGGGGGCGAGGCCGAGGCTCCGCGAGCGCACGCCCCGAGCGTGGCGCTGGTGCCCCGCCGCTCCCGGGGCCCCCTGCCGGCTCTCCCCCGCGCTCGGAGCGCCCAGCCGACACGCCTCGGTCCCTGGGTCCCTGCCGCCGCAGTGCTGTCACGGAGCCCCTGCGCCGCCCGCCGGCTGCGGCTCGGGTCCCGTCCTTTGACAGGTGTCCCCACCCGCCGCCCCAACCGAATACCCGGGCGCTTTGTGGTTGGGTGGTCTCTGGTGCGGAGCGACCCCAAGTTTGGCCTCCGGGTCTTTCTGCTATTGGCGAGTCACTTTGCCGTTGGACCAAGTCAGGCTGGCTCGGGAGGCGGGGGGTCAGGGAAGCTGGCACTAACTTACTCTGCGCTGTGCACCACCCTCCACTCTAAATGCACAATTTGGCTTTCCTTTGCTGGATGCACACCTGGGAGGATACGGCATTTTCGGTTTCGGGGGAGATGGCAGTGGGCGGATGACTGATGCTGTTTTGTCATCCATTGCAAAAGAAAAAAGTACTTAGCTTTGGGTATGGAGGGAGCCCTTGTATAGTGATTTTCTCCTCCTTAAAATGAATCAACTTGAGAACGAGAGGGTTTTTCCCATTTAAAATTCCTGTTCGTTTTCTCTCTTTTCTTCCTTCTCCTCCCTCCACCGTATGTATCTACACAGCACTGATTTTTTGGATCAGGCTTATTCTGGCCAGACCGTTTTTTTTTTTTTTTTTTTACTGCTGAGCCAGGACCTGTGGCCATTAGAACATGGCCCAGTTGGAATAGAAGCCCCCCTCCTTGAGTGAACCCATCCCAGCCTCCTCCATGAGAGGATCTGCTAGGGAACCAAATATGTCAATAATTTCTAAAAAGTTTTTATATCTGCTATAACATGTTTAAACAGTAATATGAGTTTCTGCTTCCTTTCCCTACTTGAATCAAAGACAGATTTTTGCTAATATAGGACGGAACTCCATTATGGGCTGCAGCTCAATTCAAAGGATAGATGATATAGTGCATGAACTCCATGGTAGCAGTCAAAATGTTGGCCTACTTAAAGTTTTCAAGGAAAAATTGTTAGGCTCACGTATGTGATACTTGCAGATCAAAGAATTTTGGTCTCAGTTCTCATGCATTAAATCCCAAACTTTTTCCTGGAGACACCATATTTCCAGATTTAACTATAACTGTCCTCTTTCAGTATACTAGAAATATGAATTTAATCTTCAGGGTAGAAGCATAGGAGTTTTAATGTTGTATTTTTTATTTATACATTAAATTAATTAATTTTTGCAAGCTCTCCAAAATGAAAGCAAAAAACTAGACATGATAAATAAAAGGATAAGGAAGTAGCAATAGTAACTAGCTGATAGATGGTATGACAGTAAATATATTAAAATATTTGGAAAATGCATGGTTTAGGATAGCCTACTGTTAGCTGAAGCTAATCTTGATTATTTAAATGACATTAAATTGTCTTTATAGCAATTGCTTAATTCGTGGATTTCTCATCAAAATGCCTCTCATTTGCTTTGGGAGAGAGATTATGCTGTGAAATAATTTTTCTTCAATAATGCCTTATGTTTAGAACTTGTTCTAGAAATATTACAGTCATGCTATGACAACCTTTCGTGATTTTTTTGGTGCTCATTTTATCTGCTTTGTGATCATCACAGTCATCCCTTGCATACCTTTGTCTGTAACCTTGATCTGTTTCCCCTGTGACCCAGGCACACCTCTGCAGTACAGCGACCAGATTAGCTAGGCTGCCTGGAGTCCAGAAAGTGGAAAACCTAGCTGGCCCCTGCAATCTAGCCATTTGGTTTCACTATAGTCTGGCCACTGGGGATCAGTTCAGTACCCAATTAAGCAAGACAGACACTGACAAGATAATGTATTACCTCTCAGTCTTTCCCTTCATCCGAAGAATCTGCAGCACTCAGAATCTACACTGCAGTGGTGATTAGGTTCTGTAAGCCTCAACTGAAGTATTTCCTAAAACTCTCAAAGAGTCATAGTTATTGAATGAGAGTCTGAGTTCCCTTATTATATCCAGGTGTGTGAAAACATTTCCCTATCCTAAGGATAATTGCATCCCTATTATTTTAATCATAAACTTTATGATTAAACTTTAATTCCTGGATGGTGCCATGAATCTATGTTTTTTCTTTTTTCATCAGTTGCCCTAAGCATTTTCAAATTAGTTCATAAGCTAGTGGAACTTTTAATAAGTCACAATATATCATTGCCTGGCATGTTTGGATTTTGAAAGAGAATTTGTGGCAATGCAAGTCTTACTGCCAAGAGATTTTAGACAAGCTAATTAGGATGATATTTTGAGATAATAATAGAATTTTTTTGCCACTAGACTTCAAGTTCAACTTCATAGTATTCTAAGTCAAGCCAGCTCTCTGGGTAAGGCTCACTCTTTTACTGAGTAAGAAAAGAATGATTTTCTTTTTAGCATCTCTAAATTACCTTTCTGTAGATCAATGCTGTTCAATAAAACTTGCTGTCATCATGGAAATGTTCTGTAATCTGCCCCATGTGGTAGTCATGAGCCACTTGTGGTGACAGACCACTTGAAATGTGTCTAGTATTATTGAGGAACTGAAATATTAATTTTATTTAATTTTCACTAATTTAAATAGCCACAAGGGGCTAGTGGTTACCATACTAGGTGGTACAGTTTTGATTCTCTTCACCCATTTGTTGTAGAGATAACACTTGATGGCAACTATTCTTTAATTAGAAAAAAGTAGAAATAAGAACTGATTGAATCAAGCCAAAAATTTAGATTTGACTCTGTAATCCTGTTGTTGTGAAAAAACACTTGCATTTCTCCAAAGAAGGTGTTTTTCTTTTTTTGTTTGTTTGTTTTTGAGACTAGGTCTCGCTATTTTTGCCCGTGGAACCGCAGGCACTCGTTGCCCGGGGTACCACGGACTCAAGCAATCCCCAGCCTCAGCTTCCCAGGTAGCTGGGATTACAGGCGCACACCACCACGCCCAGCTACCGGCCCCAGGCGGAACTCGAACCGCGATCCCTAGCCCCTGCCGCTTCATAGGCTGAAGCTTACAGGCACGAGCCACCGTGCCTGGCCAAAGAAGGTGTTTTATGATGAAGTTTGACTCTCAAAAGTTTCCCTTTTTAAAGTTCATGTCTGCTAGCCACAAATATAAGCACCTCCCAGAGTTGTTTAGCGTCTTGGCCTCACTTTGTCTGGTCTTCAGCATTATTTGCTCTCCTGTTCATGAAAGAATCTTTTTTTTTTTTGAGACTAGGTCTCACTATGTTGCCTGGGATAGTCCCAATTTGGTGGACTCAAGCAATCCCCAGCCTCAGCTTCCCAAGCTGTGATTATAGGCACCTGCCACCACACCTGGCTGCTTTTTCAAGAACCAGGTCTTGCTATGTTGTCTGGGGTATTCTTGAACCTGCATACTCAAGTGATCCCTGTCCTCTTGCCTTCCAGCACTTGGATTATAGGCGCATACCACCATGCCTGGCTAAGAATCATTTCTGTTTAGAGTCTCTGCCCTTTTTAATTTTCCAAGTAGAGATATTTGTAGAGGGGTGAAGTTGATAGCCATGTGCAAGCCCACCCGATCCCTCCTGCAGTCACTAAAGCCCACTGAGAAGCCTGAGGGCAGCACACCTTGCCTCAAGGAGGGCCTGGAACTTGTGCTTCCACCACACCCTGGTCTGGTTTCTTTTGGAGGGCATTCAGACCTGGACCCCCTCAGCCAGCCCCACCCTTCATTGGCGAACAAATCCACTTCAAAAATAACCTACTATTACCTTTAGAAAAATACTTAAAATTGGACTTTGTTAGAAGCTACCATACTCTTTCAGTTTTTTATTTACTTTGATTAAATCTATAATTTAGTGAATCTTTTAATTAGTAAAACTTTGATTAAAGTCATTAGTTTGATCATCAAGAAGAACACATTTTAAATGAAATTTGTTTCTCACATGACACTGCCTCTCAAGTTTCAGATGAATTACCCAGTCTCAGTACCTAGGATATTTCTCCCCAAACCAGACTCAAGGTCCTTCCCTGGGAAAGACTGTTCCACAGTCAGTTGTTTAGAAATTTGTCAACAAACTAACATATCAAGGTATAAATTAAATTAACCCCAAATTGTTCATCTTTAAGATGTTAATGCTCTAGGTTGATATCTCCTAAATTAGTGTCCATCCATCCAACCAAGGGAAGGGATGCTTGAATAAATTTGGAAGTGCTTCCTATAATCCTTTTGGAGGGAGGGTGAGAGAGAGGTTTACAATGTACAATAGCATGGTAAAGAGCATGGTAAAAACATGTATACTTGTTTAACTTTTTAAATTCTTAATGGTTTCCAGAATGTTTTTATATAACACTTAAATAATACTTTTCAAACCACATGCTCTGGGTAGTGAGATCAATTTTAAAGTTTAAGATCAAATTTTTAAAAGTGAAATAGAATATATAATAAAATCAGAATTATCACTATGCATCCCTCTCAGTAGGAGTTCCTAGAGCTGATGAAGCTTGGTTTTCCTGTGTATAACAAGTATACAAGTGTATGACCACAAGGCAGTGGGTAGTAGTGGTTAAGAGCACTCCAGACAAAGGGTCCCTGGGTTCAAATCCTGACTCTGCATCTCTTAATCCATACATAGAATGAAAACAAGGCAAGAGACCCAAGATGGAGTCATTTATATTAAGCCCCAATTGACACTTACTTAAATTTCAGCTCTCCCAGAAACAGAATCTTAAACCAACCTCCGATCAGTACTAATTGGGCGATCTGGCTGATAGGGCCCTGTCATCCCCTAAAGGGAAGTACCCTGCAACAAGCAACCTGCTTTTTGCCTAATCTTAACTGCCTTTTCCTGCTCCCTTTTGCTTTTACGTATTTCATTTTCACACAACTCCTGGGAATTCCTTTCTACCTGCTAGACTGGATGCAGCTCTATTCATGAATAGTTGAATAAAGTCAATAAGATCTCTAAAATAGGCTTAGTTGAATTTTATTTTTAACAATAGTAGGCACTATATAAGCAGAGTCACTTTTTGTATTATCGTTATATAAATGTATGAAACTAGGTTTGGGAACCCATTTTGAGAAACACTGATCTAGCATGTAAAAATAGCAAATGATAACAGGTAGCATTATCGAGTGCCTACCAAGGGCTCCACACTGAATATCCTGCATGAAGTATCTTAGTTTCTTTCAACAGTCCTTTGATACGGGCACTTCCATGAGCCCACAGTACCTGGAGCCCACTAAGTGATGGAGGCAGAGTCTGAATCCCAGGCATTCTGGTGTTGGATTCAGCCACATCACCTCTCATATTGCAGCGTGGTAGTTATATAGAGATGGAATTCTGTGGACCTTATATAGAGATGGAATTCTGTGACTCAAACATTGTACAGCATGGCGCAAGCACAGAATTGTGCTGACGGTAGGTGTTCTCTGTGTAAGATGAAACCTGATGGGAGTCAGTGCATATTTGGCAGAAAGAGACCTCACTGCTACTTATGGCCACTGAAGGTAAACCTTAAGAGGCAGCCTGGTACCTAAAGAAACCTGAATATCCCAGAGACTAACTCCAAATGTTGTCTCCAGAGGTCTGTCTTCCTTCCCTCCTGATCGCTTCCTAACTTCTGCACACTCGTTTGGAGCAGGTAGTGACAAGATATGGTCTAAACAGATATGGCAGTCTGTTAAATTTCCTACTTTAAAAAAAAATATAGTCTAAATGATTTTTTCCCCCAAATTCCCACTTGGAAGTGCTTCATGGCACATTTTTAATATAATGAATGGAAACAAGTTTTTAAGAATGTCATATAAAATAAGATATCTTAAAATCAAGAATGGAAATCTTTTTTTTCCCCCAGTGTAACCTAGAAAATAAAACTAATTCCACTTTGGAAGTAGATATAGTCTTACATAAAGAGCAAACTAAATATAAGCCATTGCTTGTCGATGGACTTTGCTAGGTAGCAGAGACTTGCCGCATGGTTATTTTCCTTCTTTAAAAAGTACAAAGACTGTATCTAACATGCTAAAAATCCTTGACATCTTCGGATTTTGTTTAGGACTGCAAAGTCGTCCGTCTTTGAAGACAGCAATGGCGGCTCTGTGGAATACAAGGAAATGAGATGCAATGTCTGGACAACCACTGAAAATCATGTAATACTTTTACCCAAGTGTAGACAAAACTTAAGAAGTAATTGTGATTAACTGTGGCAGTAGAGGAAATTAGTCTGTAGCTTAAATGGTGTTTAACTCTGAAGCAATTATAATGAGTTATAGTGGTTTTCAACTAAATGTAAACATAAATGTTTTCCTCCTAAATAGCATAACCTTACTATTCATCAACATTACATTTGTTAACAAAGTGAACTTCTGGGTTTTTTTTTTTTTTTTTTGCACTTATGAGAATTTAGCTGCCCAAGAGAGATTTTTGAATGCTAGTATTATGCTTCAAACTACTGATAGCAGTAGTGAGTGCATAGTATAGTAGTAGCAAATGATAGTATGAAGTGCAAATTAAAACTGACTATACATAGCTCAAAATGGGTGTTATATACATAAATTTTTAACTGGGTTAAATAAAATTTTGAAGTATTTTGCATCCTGACTGAGAAAAGATTCTGAGAAATGTTGAGGAAGGGTCATGTGAGGTGGTGTGCACCTCACTACTAGTCAAAGCACATAGCTACTAATCCTGGTTCTGCTCTGGTCCCATGTGGAATGTGGAAGTTGAGGCCTCCATGAGGTCAGTTATTGGTTTATGCATGATCTACTGAAAACAGAGAACAACCTCAGTCCCCAGATTTGTGCTGACATATAACACAAATATTAATGAAGATACTAACACTGTCCACCAAATGGGAAATTAATTTTATCATGAGATAAAGACACTTGTGAAAAAATTGAACTTTCAGGGTGTCCATTTAGTATTGTGGTAGAAAAATCATGAAATGTATTATTTCCTTTGCCATGACAGAAATGTATTTAAATCTGGGTTCTAAGAAGTATGAAAGAACATCTTGGTCCTTCAAAGAAAAGACACTATTGAAATTTATTTATTTATCTTTTGTCTTGGGAAAGTGTGGAGGGAAAAGATGGATGTTTACAGAACCTTGGCAAGGAAGAGAAAGCAAAATAATTTAATTTGAATATAGCTTTGCACAACTCTCTTTCCATCTTTCCCCATCGTCTTTGCTTTTCATAATTCCAATGGGAATGGGATCTTTTCAAGGACTTATTTACAGGACTTATTTATAATATTTAAGTGACCGTTCGTGTGTCTTTAAGTTAAAGATGCATCAACAGTGATGGCATACATACATACAGTTACCAAATTCAGGAGCATCAGCTAACTTAGCACTAAGCATGTTGGACAGACAGCTGCAGTGTCCACTGTCACAGAATGAGGAGGCTAGGAAGTGCGGGAGGGCTGAGGCTGTCCATTGACCGAGGGTGACATCAGCGACTGTGGCCTGGTGAGCTCCTGACCCTGGTTGGCTCCTTGTTTTTAGTTAGAGCTTCATAACTTCAAATTGATCATGCAGTAGATCCAAATGTGTTTTCTTTTTGTGACGGAACTAATGAACCTAATAATTTCATAACAGCCATTCTTGTACTAAGCCAATGACAGTGATGGAAAAGGCCACAATCCCTGGCTTCATACTTTCAGAGAAGATGTGACTCCTATTGGAACAACTGTATCTCCATTTTGATGAGCCAAAATGAGCTCTGTGAGTTATGTGGTGATTCAAGGTCTTGCAGACAGTCCTGTTTCATGAAGAGAAAAATGAACATTTTCTGAAAAGTAGAACATTTATACAACCTATGATCTTTAAATAATCAAGATGACTAGATCTACATGACTGTTGGGGAAATTGATATGTCTACCATTAAAAAATGTAAAAGAAATGCCAATACTACTGTAAAGCAACTAGAATAGAAAAAAATTTACAAAACAAATTAGAATTTGTGAATTCTAATTAGAATTCTGTGATACAATTGTCATGAAATTTCTGATATAAATATATCTCCTGCAGTTTCTAAATTTTGCTTCTTGCTAAAATTTAAAGTGGATTAACATAGAAACATGAGTAATTAAAATACATTATATGCAGTGGTAGAAATATTAACTTATAGGTAACAGTTTTTCTCTCTTGTGGTATTATGTTCCCACATATCCTTAACTTCAAAAGAATGTCATTTTGAGATTTTTCCCAGTCTCATCAGTGATGGCACAGTGTTTGCAAAAACCATATATTTCTCCCTGTCATTTAACAGCTAATAGAATTGTTCTTGAAAAAGCTGATTTCTTTTCTATGACATGGTGATTGGTATTTTTCAATTTTAATTTGAACTTCTTCATGGCATAAAAATCAGTGAATATGAAAATGAGTGATTTGTATTTGTGCATCAAATTTAACTGTATGTATATAGGTATAAAAATAAAGACTCAATTAATTCACAATTGTGACAAATAAAAAAAATTAAAAATAAAATAAAATAAGAAAAAAAAATAAAGACAAAATCTCCCAATGACCGGAGAAGCTATGTTATTGTGATCAAATAGTGGCATGTTGTGATCTTCTTCTTCTTTAAACATCATGATCTTTTAAGATCAGGACACTGAATTAAGTGAATGTTCACTTACCATAAATGTGGCAATTCAGAAACTGTGTTACTCATTAGCTACTGAACACAGTGAATCCCTAGTATGGTCTTTCACTGTTATGTCTTCCTTATTTACAACACAGATTTTAATTCATTTTAAAATTTATGAGAAATTAAAGGGAATCATTCTGGATGATAATAGCTTCCTTATTGAGTATCTAAGTACTAGAAAAAGCCTTTGGAGGTCACATAATTTATTTTTTAGATTCTTGGCATAATTGCAGTCTTCACAGAAAGATGATGTGTAGATTTCATTCTAGTTTTAGCATATGAATATTTTAAATTAGTTCTCTATGTAGTATTTCTCTTGGCAGACTTTACAGGACTCTGATACTGAATTTCAGACTCACTTCCGTTTCATATATTTCCTGATTTGCTTGCTTGCTGCACAAGTACCTGGTTTTTCCAGATAAATGATTGTTAGTAATTTTTTTTTGTTACCCCACTGGGTTGTCTGAATGTAAGTGTGAGCCAGCTATATTTATTTACTTATTTTTTTTGCTTGTCATTTTCCTTAATATCCTTTAATATAAACTTGTTCTCCTGCCTTTCTTTTTTAAATTTTTGTATAGCATTTGTCTCCCCTCCCCCCAGCAAACTGCTTTTAAATGAAGTTTTATTGGAGCACACCCATACCCATTGCATACCCATTGGTAACTTATTATCTGAAATGGCTTCTGCCCTACCACCAGAGTAATTGTATCGTTCTATAAAACTGAAAATCTCAACTATTTGGCTCTTTGTAGAAAAAGTTTGTCAATTCTTGCTAATGTGATATTCTTTTTATTGAATCCTTGAAGAAAAAATTTTTTTAAATCCATATATTACAAAATATACATAAAAAATATGTTCTGTGTAACTAGATTTTACTTCTGAAAAATTAAATGAATGACAGTGTCTTCCTGTTGCACCATCTGTTGTCTAGGAAAGAAGGTGTCTTCAGCCTAGGCTTAGGCATCATGTAGACCTGAGTCAGCAGCTGTGTAACCTTGAATAAGTTAATTGCATCCCTTCTGAGCCATTGTTTTCTCTTGTACAAAACAAGATGAGTTTGGTGTGTACTATTTGGAGGCTGTACTCCATACATCTCATGCATCATCAACAAACCTGACAGAGAGGCACTGACCACCCTTTTAATCTGAACTTACTTTTGCAAAGATGTTTTTGTTGTCTTGGCTAATGCAGTGTCACTCTCATCAGCAAAAGATAGCATACTTACATCCAATACAACACATTTGTGTTCACCTAGCTCAGGGATCTTCTCCAGTGATGCTGCTCTCCATGTGTCCACTTTATGATACTATATGGGAATTAGAGCTATCAGTACACTGATAATAGATCCTTAGATAGTCACAAGCCACTTAATGACCAGGATACATAGGTCATCTTGTGCAAATGTCACACAAACCTACATGGGATAGACCACTACATGTGTAGGATATAGGGACTTCCATTATATATCACCAGAATGTTGTTAAGCAACTCACAACCATATATGCTATTACAGTGAGTCCTTGCTCTTTGACCCAGAAGTCTTGTCTTTTGCCAGCAGGTCTGTGACAATGGCAGGTTACATTTTTAGATCTTTCTCACTTTTCCCATACCCAGTCTATGGGGTTGTTATAAGAATTGAATAAAGTAATGAATATATTTCTGGCACTATTTAACATAGTGCCAGACATATAGTAAGTTCACAATAAAGTGTTAATCATTTTCTAGTTTTCTATTAACCCTGCAGCAAGAAATTGAGTCCCAGTGTTGTGTGTACATCTTATATTGTAAAACAGTAGTTTTTCAAAGTGTAGACCACTAGGGCTATGTAACAGTTAATTATTTTTTAATAGACTAGAAAACAATAAAATGAGTAGTGAAAAAAATATCCCAATGCAAAATACATGATAAGAATGAAAGGTGGTTTGTGAAACTTTTAGTTTTAGATATATATGTATATGTAACTTACATATATATATACAGGCTTGTGCTATTATATATGTGTGTGTATATATATATTCTATCTCTTGCCCTAGCACAAAATGTGGGAGTGTTCAGAAAAATTTGTGTTCATGAAAGCATAGAATTTCTTTCTTAGTTCTCATTACTAAAAAGGTGGTTAAAGGCCATTCTCACTCATCTAATTGTGACTCCTGAAGAGAAATGACCAGAGATTCAATTTGTTTACCCTCTGCTTACCATCTGACTTATTTGCTCCTTATTAGCAAAAAGTGAATATAACTAGGTCATTTTTTGAAGAAAGGTTTTTTTTTTTTATATTAGTACTATCAATGTGCTAACTCTCTGTGGTCATGGAAATGATCCCTTTCTGAACTGTATAGTACAAGAGCTGCTAGTTTTTCAGCACTTGCATGTGCGACTGAAGAACTGAAATTTAGTTTGAATTTTTAAAACTTAGATTAAACAGCTAAATATGGCTACCTGACAGTGTAGTTTTAGATTCAACACAAAGGTGTGGTTTTCTCCGGTACTGTGGACTAACAGGTTTGGGTTCCAGTAGAGTTCTAAGGTATAGTATACTTCCACTGGTTTGTTCAGAGAGCTGCTAACAGATGCCCATGCATTTTTTTGGCAAACACTGGGGAGGTGAAAACCTGCTTGACAAGATGGTACCTTGGACAGCACCACAAGCCTAGAGAAGATGGCTGAGTGGGGGCAGAAGTTCTCAACGTTGGCTGCCTGATAGCGTTACCTGAAGAGATGTTAGTATTCAGGTCATACCCCAGGACTGTTAAATTAGACAGTTTTAAGGCTCCCTAAGTGTTCGAATCTATTCTTATCTGGGCAGCACAATAAGTGGTAAAGACGTCCATGGACCTCAATTCTCCATCATAGAATCATAGGCATTCTAGGGAGGAGCAGGAGAACAGACTGTGAAATAAAATACACCTCTATTTTCTCTTAAAAAGAGAAACTGCAACTCATGCTTGGTGTTAAGACTGAGCTGTTTTCCCTTACAACAAGGACCTCCTGCTCTGTGGAGACAAAGTACAGATTTGTGTATGTCAGGATTGAACTTCATAGACTCTTTCTGACCAACTCCCATATCCAGTGGTTCCCGTTTATGGAATCTTATATGGGGTCCCTAATGTGTTTGAGATACACTTTTCTTGCTTAGTCTAGTGGGAGAGATTAACAGGTAAACAGCACCCGGGGGGGGGCAGTTGTCCTGGGTAGGGGGAGAGGCACCAAGTAAGGCTGCTCAGACATGGTGACCACCAAACTGAGTCTAATAGGATCAGGAGTAGTCTCATGGCCAAGGGAAAACTGGAAAAGCAAGAACAGTTGCAGCAGGAGGCCCTGATGTTTTCTGTCTTTCTTAAGACTGAACACCATAAGATAACGCTCATCTGGGGGACAGACATCCTTTCTGCTGTTTAAGTAAAGTTTGTGGAATATTCTTTTCTTAACTGACCTTTATCACTTACTCATTTATTCATTCAACTATGATTAAATGAAAAGTCTGTGTGCAAACTTCATCTAGGTGTTGTTGAGAGGATGATGAACAGAACAATGTTCTTGCCCTCAGGGAGCTTTAGAGTCTATTGAAAAAAAAACCTATCAGAAATAAGTATGCAAGGAAGTGAAGTAGTATGGTGTCTGAGTGATATGCTTGGAGAAAATTACTGTTAAAGAATTGGGAGATACTAGAAAATGTGCTCTGAGAATTACAAATCTCATTGCTTTTCCTCTGTTTAATAACAGTTTAATAATAATTTAATAACAGTTCTTATCACTTTTCTAGGACTAGACCTGGGTCCCACAGCTTTTTTCTTTCCTTTGTTGGAGCCTGGTCATCCACCCATGTCCATAGCCCGTATCTTCGTCCTTACTATATTACCATGACTCGTGCCAATTTAACCTCTCATATCCTCCCACCACATGTCCTGTCTCCTATTTTACTCCCTCTTAATTCTTTACTTCCAGATCTCTTTTGATTTTTTTCTCTACACTCTAGGGAATCTATAGTTAATAAAATTCCCTACCTTTTGATTGATTGCTTCTATATGGATCTCTGCATGAAAAGACATATCATCCCCCAACTTCGAGGCTAAATATGATAAACCATCTTCTACGCCTTTTCGTCATTACCTCTATCAACTCCCAGTCATTTTGTTTCATTTTTAAAGAACTGTGGACCCAACCCCACATCTCCCTATACCTCCTTTTCTTTCCCAAACCCTGTAGTAACCATTGGCTGTGGTGCCATCCTACAGGATCTGACTTCTGACCTCTGACCTCAAATTCCATAGGCTCTTCTTAAAGAGATCACCTCACTAAACCATAGGTCCACTTTTTAATTCTTGCCCAGCTGGTACTTTTTCACATCCAAAATCTTAACTCCAGTATCTCATTCTCTGAGCATAGCTATATATTCTTTCAATTTTTCATACCCCGCTTCCTCTAACTCTTTAACTTCACTGACTTATCTTGTCTCTTGACTTTTCACTCCCAAAACTCTTCCTTTCATATGCCAACATTTTATATTTAGCTCCATCTCCTCTCTTCAAAGGACATAGTAACCATTTTCCCTATGTTTAAGGTCATCCCCCTACTTTAATTCTGAAGACAGTCTTCCCAGGCCTTGTACAAGATCTTTGTTCTGTTTATTCCCTGTTTTTCTATGGTCTTGTATATCTCTCTACGCTTTACTGGATCCTTCCCATCAGTCAAGCAGCTACACATGTTTTAAATCTTAAAAAAGAATTTGTCTAGATTAAATAAATGTATAATAGAATATTCTGTAATCACTTAAAATAATGATGGAGGTGGATATGTCTTAGATGGAAAAATGATTACAAAAATAAGTGAAAAAAGTATTAAAACCCTCTTATTAGGCAATTTCCTTTAAAATGTTTACTTATGCATTTTATTTTTAATTGTAACAAAATGCACATAACCTGAATTTACCATCTTCACCATTTTTAAGTATACCATTCAATGATGTTAGCTATATTTACAGTCCTGTATACCCAGTCCCCAAAACTCCTTTCATTTTGTATAACTGAATGTCTTATATCCCTTGTAAAACAGGTTCCCATTTCTCTTTCCTCTCCCAACCCTTGGCAACCACCATTCTACTTTCCCCATTAATTTGACTACCTTAAGTACCTCATATAAATAGAGTCAGATAGTGTTTGTCTTTTTGTCAACTCTGGTAGCTCTCTTCATCAAGCCTCTCTTCCTTACATTTAGCTACATTAACAAACTGGGATAGGAGTTGTCTGGGGGCACAAGGGACCTTTATTATCACCCTTCAAATCCTATGACAGTGACATATGACTTGCACTATGTGTATATATAATTGATTCTGATCAGGTCTCTCTTGCGAAATGGAAAAGATTTAGCAAGATCTGCTGCTGGCCCAGTTTTGAGAGCTGTGTTGAGGCACCCTGGTGGTTACAGACTGAAGTCATGAATCCTTGCTGCACTTGATGTTGCCAGCTACACTGGAACTGAGACAGGTTTAATGCCATGTTGTGAGTAACAGCGGCCCACACTGAAGGATTGTAATGGGACTGCACATTTGGCCAAAAAAAAAAAAAAATTCACAGGCTGGTATAGTTAGATAACTTGAGACTATTTAAGGAGGCTTGTAGGCCTCCTTTAGAGGAAGTTAAAGGAGCCAAAGGAAAAATGAAAAGCAGTTCTCATTACTGTGGAACTGAGTAGTTGGGGCATCTTTCATTTTTTCACTAGGTTTAACCAGGTTTTCCTTGAGAAAAGTGGCCCAAAGGGAATCATTCAGCCAAAGCATTAGAAATAATTAATGCTGGCAGGAGAGTTAATGTTTGAAATGATACATTTTTCCAGTGGTTGAACCCATAGGGATGAATGACCTGTGCTGTTTGTACTAGGATCACAGTGGCTTCATGTAACATTTCCTTCTTAGGAAAATCAGGCTCTTTTGCAGAATTTGCCTAGACCAGACAGTCTTGATTATGATACTCTTGTTTTATTTTATTTTGACTTTTACTGATAGATCAGAAAAGGAAATAATAGCATTGCTTGGAATAAGCACTAGACTTAGAGATGTGATATAACATTTAAGTCCTGATCAGGCCCTCTGTACTGACTGTGTGCTCAGGTAAGTTATTTAATCATGTAAACAGAGTTTCTATTGTTTATCTGTAAAATTTGGGTTTACTTCCTTGCTTTTCAGAGAAATAGACATTATCCATCATTGGAAACTCAACACATAGCATGGAGCATGGTAGGTAAGAACTCTATAAATATTTATAATTATAAAGATTCATCTTTCTTACGTATAGGTTGTTCTGAAGAGCAGGTAGAATGAAGAGCGGTAATGTGTATTGTTAAGAGCACAGGGTCTGAAGTTATTAATCCCCTGGGTCCTGATCCTGGCTTTACTTGCTCAGCAGCAGGATGTGGGTAGGTTACCACCCTCTGAGAAATTAGATAATCCTACCTTCCTCCTAGAATTGGGAGTAATAAATGTGCCTGGCACATAGTAAGTGCTATTGATATAACATATGAAAGGGCTTTGCAAAGTGGTATTCACATAATGATATTTATTCGATAAAGTCTGGCTAAGTATTCAACACACCATGAAATGCTTTCAGTACTGTAACTTCCCTGTCCTCACTGGTCATGATTTCCTTCTGCTTCACATTTTTAAAATCCCAGTGAGGGCGTCTTTCATCTCCACTCCATTAATGACACCCGTGATCACCTTGATGCAAAGTGTGAGCTT
>PVHY01014090.1:0-39442 GCA_004024945.1 Uropsilus gracilis
TCCCCAGCCTCAGCTTCCCAGGTAGCTGGGATTACAGGTGCGTGCCACCACGCCCAACTATTTTTTGGAACTAGGTTCCAAAAATTTTTTGGAACTACGGTTCCCAGGCAGGACTCGAACCACGATCCCTAGCCCTTGGCCGATTCATAGGCTGAAGGTTGCAGGCACGAACCACCATGCCCGGCCTAAATATAATGTTAACAGCAAGTATTTTATTAATGTGCTTGAGGAGTTAATGTGTTTAAGGAAGTTTACCTCTTTGAGAATTAGTAATCATGAATTATTTAATTTTATTAGTGCTTTACCAGTTTATATGATCATGTAATTTCTGGTAATGTGTGAATATTGAACCAGCCTTGCATTCTTGAAATAATCCCCACTTAGTCCTGGTGTATAATCCTTTTTATTTATTGCTGACTTTTGTATGCTAATTTTTCTTTAAGAATTTTGACTTGTAAAAAAGGGTTGTTTGCTCATTTTTTGTTTTTGTTTTTCATGTTGTATTGGTTTTGGTAGTGAAATCATTTAAAATTAATGCATTTGAGGTCTAGTGATTTCCGGGTAGTTTTAAAAATACAAATTCATTCATAGGGTTATTCAAATTACCTGAATTGAAATGCCTCTCCCTGTATTATATGCAAATAGTGCTTTACATTTCTTAGCTCTGCTGTGTGACCAGGTATAAATTCTGATACTTTGTATTTTTATTTTTAATTTCTTCATTGCTATATTAAATTTCTCTTGAGACTTTATCTTTGGTCAGTGGATTATTTAGTTTACTAAGTACTTGGAGATTTTCTCATTGTCTTTAAGTTTCAGATTTTTTTAATGTGATTCCATTGTGGTTGAATATATTTTGTGTGATTTCAATTATTTTAAATATGTCGAAGTTTGGTTTATCATCCAGAAAATGGTCTGTCCTAGTATATGTGCCTTGGGCACTGGACCAGAATTTATAGTCTGCTGTTATTGAAAAATGTGTAAATCTCTTAGAGTCTGTTTATAATTTAGCATCTGCTGTATTAATAGTCTGCAGTTTTTGTTTCATTCTTTAATTGACTTCATTATAGATTTTTACTTATCCCCTTTTCAGTTCTTACTTAAAATGTTGTAGTTCTGTTTGGTAGTTATATACTTCAAATTGCTCTGTCTTCTTGGGGAATTGACCCTTTATCATTACAAAATATCTCACTCTGGTAATTTTATGTCCTCTGAAGTCCTCTTTATCTGATGTTATAGTTACTGTAGCTTTCCTTAAATAGTGTTTGAAAAGGACACTTTTCCATTCTTTTCCATTTAACTGCTTACAGTTATATTTGAATTGAATTTCTTGTAGATAGCATATAGTTGAGTCATTCCACTCTGCCAGTCCCTCCCTGTCTCTTTAACTGGTGTATATTTAAGTGGTTTACACTCAGTGCCTGCCATTTTATTTTTTGCTTCTTTTTTTTCTCCTATCCTGTGAATGAACTTGAACATCTTTTTGTATCTCTAATTTGATTTGTACTGTATTTGAATGTGTATATATTTGTATGTGTTTTTTTAGTACTTGCTTTAGGTATAACATTGCATATCCATAATTTATCATAGTCTACTGATTAGAACATTTCACCATTTGGAATGAGTATAGACACTCTTAACTATTTCTGTTGTATTATTTGCCCAGATTTCATTGCTTTACATTTTTTCTCTACATCCTTTTGTAACATGTATTTAAAACAGGGTTATGAAATTTTTAGTTGTGAAACATTTAGAAAATGTAAGTGAAGGAAAACTGGTTGCCTCTTTTTTTTTGCCATTTCTTTATTGTTCTTAATATTTCCTTTTTTTAAAAAAAAATCACTTCTATATAGAACTTTTTTAAATAATGATACTCTTAGAACAGGTCTGCTAAGAGCAGACTATTAATTTTCAGTTACTGAAATGTCTTTATTTTTCCTTCATTCCTAAAGAATATATTTGTGGGGTATAGGATTTTGGGTTAACATTTCTTTCAGTACTTGAAAAATATTGTGAAACTTTTTCCAGGTTACCATTTATGATGGGAAAGCTGTAGTTATCAGTTGCTTTTCCACTACTGGTAAAATGTTGCTTATGTATGACTGCTTTCAAGGTGTTCTTTGTCTTTAGTTCAGAGTTTAATTATGTTATCATTGGTGTAGATTTATTTGGGAATATTCTATTTAGATTATCTCAGCTTTGTGGATCCATGGGTTTATGTTTCTTGCCAGATTTGGGGGAATTTTCAGCCCTTATATCTTGCAGTAGTTTTTTTAGTTCCATGTTCTGTGTCCTCTGCTTCCAGAATTGTGATGACATAAGATTATAATACCTTTTGTTGTTGTCCTATGGATCCCTGTGTTCATTTCATTCGGTGTTTTCTTTTGATTCTTTTCTTTGGCCTTCTATCCTGCTACTGAACCCATCATTGAGCTTTTAATATTATTTATTTTACTTTTTTTAGTCCTAGTAGTTCCCTTTTGTTGTTTATGCTTTATTTGCCAAAAGTCACCCTTTTTTTCTGAGTTTATTATGATGTTGTAAAACTGTTTCATGTAAACCTGTTTTTGCTGACTTTCTTTAACATTGCTCTGACTGGGAAAGGTGAAAAATGTATAGCATATTAGGGAGGTAGAATTTCAGATTCTCTTTAACCTTTGTTGACATCTGGGGTTACATCTAAATGGTGGCAATTTTGGCTCTGTATGAGGCCGCTTTGGAGTGACCTCATTACAACTGGGAAATGGTAAATGTCTTAACTCTCCTCAGCCTCTGGTATCTACTGAGGGGAGGTGGAGGGGCAATTCATTATTGTGAGTTGAGGTAGAAGTTTGTGTTTCACTGAAGGGGGGATGGTGCTTGTTAATACCTGGAGAGCATGAAAGTCAGATCTCTACTTAATTGGCCTTTGACACCCCCTGGTGGTGTTGGTATACCCTTTTTCCTACTTACAAAGGTGTAGAGATCTAGCCTTTGCTGGCATGGGTGAACGTGATGCCATTGTGATTCTTCGGTGTTTCACTGGAATAGAACTGTTTCTATTTTAAGATTTTATCTTGTTTGGTTGCCCTGTTCTGATCTTTTGGCATTTGTTCGGAGTTTTTTTTGTCTGTACACATTGGTGTTTTTGTTTCTGGTTTCTTCATATAAAGAATACATGAAGCATTTTTATTTTTATAAACTCCCAGGGAGCTCATCATTGTATTGCTTTTCAGATCATGAGATCATGAGAGCCATAATCGTTGCTCTTTCTTAACTACATTTCAGAATCCTGTTTGTTTGCACATATTTACAGGGTTGTTATTTGGGCTTAGCAGGTCCTTCCCTTAGCAGGACTTAGGTCTTACTACATCTTTCCAAAGACCTCATTCACTTTTGTTCCTTGCTTCTCGGGGCTCAGTATCATGTTATAATTGTTTTCTTGTTATCTTTACCTTATTTTTATTTACCTTTATTTTTATTACCTTATTTTTCCTATTATTTTTATTTACCTTTACTTTTATTACCTTTTTATTTTTTCCAGCTAGTTACAACCACACTAATTAAAAATATTAAGGAAATTTAAAAAGCAAGCAGGTACTGGAGATAATATACAGTTTGGCTTCAGCCATGTTTAATAGATGTGTGTGTTTGAGTATGGCTTTTAATTTATAAAGAAAGATCTTTGAAGGAAGGAACATATATGTAGTGTTCACCTCTAAATATTTTTTTGTAATAAAAATAGTTTAAAAAAAACAGCGTTATTGATGGTCTAGTTCTAGTTAGAATGGACTGCTTACCTTGACTAAAGAAGTTTTCAGTTGACTTTACATTCCAATATATCTTTAACTTAAAGGTTATCATTGTACCTGTTTCATGGGATGGTTGCCAAATGAAAATTTCAACGCTTTGGTAGGTACAAAGAACTATACATATTAGGGTATAATACTGTTTTAACTTGCCATTATACAGAGACATATTTTATAAATGTAGGATTTTTACCATTATAATTTTAGAATCTTAGACTCTTCAAATTAAAAGAGATCTCATATTTCAACTAACTTAGTTCTTTCATCCATGTAGTCTTTTGCTTTACAGAGAATATTGCCTCACAGAGAGGGTCATTTCAATTTAAATAATTCTAATGTTTGCCAACTATTTGTACTTTGATGTGACTGTTCCTTTCAGCACCTATCTCTTAATCCATTTTCTGCAGTTTAATCTAGTTGTTTACAAGAGAGTAAGGGAACAACCACTTTTCTCCCTGAACTGTAATATTCTTTGTTTTTGTTTTTGTTTATCTTTATTTGGGATGGTTAGGGCTTTTTTTATTTTACCTGTCTTCTTCAATTTATAGAGTTTATTAGTTTATATTTTTTTAATCTTGAAGATAGCTGTAGCAGTCAGGATAACATACACAACGTGTGCGAATTAAAAACTGCTGTTCCAAACTTTACTCTTCTTTCTTACCTGAACCTAAGAAATTCTTCTAAGAGGATTTGAAACTCTTATGTAAGACATGCATTGCATTGGCTTTCATTTTTGACACCTAGGAAACAGTTGAATTTATGGAGTTAGTGTTTCATGTTGTGGGTTTTTTCTCTTTCCTAAGTGACTTAACTCTTAAACAGGTCTGTCCCATCTTGCTCTTTCATTCAAAAGAATTTAAACAGTGTAAGAGCTAGATTCCTCCATTTGTTATTAGGATGTTTTCTTGTCAACTTTGTTAGATTCTTAGATTTTGACTATGATTCATGATACTGACTACCGTCTTTCTGTTCTCTAATGCTTATTTCCACCCTTATCCAGTCCAGTTTCCCATCACCCCTTCTAATCATCATGAAAGTGTTCATTGATGAACTTCATGTAGGATCAAGTGTAGGACATTACCAAGTATCTTCTATTTTTTTTTTGCGACTAGGTCTCACTTTGTTGCCCAGGGTACAGTGGACTCAAGCTATCCCCAGCCTCCCAGGTAGCTGGGATTACAGGCACCTGCCACAGCGCCTGGCCACTTTTTTCGAGACCAGGTCTTACTGTGGTTGCCCAGAATAGTCTCGAACCTGCCAACTCAAGCAACCCCAAGCCTCTTGCCTCCCAGCACTTGGTCAACAGGCAGGTGCCACCATGCCTGGCTTAAGTATCTTCTAAATTGACATCAGTTTATTTATAACATTTCTTGATACTTCTGTAGACTGTGGTATAGTCATTACAAACTAAAAAACTACAAAAAATGTTTTTCTTTAGTTTAATGTGTTATTAAAAATTATATAATGTGATCAATATAAAGTGATCTCATAGTTTTGTTATATTTTCAGTTTTGAAATAATTTATTATTTGGTTTTGTTTTATCTGTTTTAAAACTAATTCCAGGAAATCCACTTGCCCAGGATATATTGAACCTCTATCAGGAACCTGATGGAACCAGAAGGCTACTGAACTATTTGCTTGATAATTTGGCAGGTACTGCAAAAAGAAGTAAGTGGTCATTTTGTTTAGCCTATTTTATTAGAAATATTTACAAGAATATTGTTTAATTTTTTTTTTCTTCTATTGACCTAGTTTCAGCAGAACAACCACCTCCAAGATCTTGGATTATGTTACAGGAACCAGACAGAACAAGGCCAACTGGTTGGTAGTCTTATTTTTAACCCGTCTTTCTTTGTTTGTTATAAATGTAATATATTGTTGCCATGAGTTAGTAGTTCATGGGCAGCATTATGGTAGAATGCTTAAGGTGGATTTGGTTTGAGAGATAATATACAATATAGACTTAATTCTTGCTTGGTTGATTTCTGTGTATACTATGCTATAGAAAGGATGTTGCAAAGCACCTTTTCAGCCATAGGTGAATTGTCACCAGAGAACAATTGGCAGTATCTAGAGAACATTTTGATTGGTCACAACCAGGGTAGCAGCTAGTGACTGGAAACCAGAGATGTCACTGGGTATCCTACAGTGCACAGTGGACAAAGAATTTATCCATAGAGCATCAGCAGTGCTGTTATTGAAAAGCACTGCTACAAAGGATTGATCAAATTCAGGAAAATAAATATACCAAAATCTTCCTACAGTGGAAATGTCCAAACTCAAGAATGTTTCAAATGTATTTGATACTACAAAGCTGTAAGACAGCCAAAATCTTACTTGACAGAGAAAATGAACCAATGACTTCTAATCTCCTTTATCTTAAATTGTACAAAAATAGTTTGGGAGCTTCCACGATGTTTGTAACAGAATTTGATCTGTGATACTTCTTTCTGCATGTAATAATGGTGGGTCTGTAGAAGAAGAATTTATACAGCCATATTATTAACTGGTTACGTGGAAAAGGGAGTATAGAAATGAGGAACTCTGGTAGCAGAGATTTTAGAGCTCAAGATTCTAAGTCTTAGTTTCTAAACTTTATATATCTCAGTAGCAACTAAAATGTGATATTGCTTGTGTACACATCTGTTCTTCCTTCATTATCCAACTTTATTTCCTTGCATCTGTCATATAGTAGCTTTTCAATGAATGATTAACATTGAACTTACTGCTTAAGTGAAGTGAAAACCATTGAATTTTTTTTTTTTTTTGCCACATGTGTGAATAAGTAAAGTTATCTTTCCTGCAGCTTTGTTTTCTGTCATGTGCTATAATGTCCTTTGTGATAAGTATGCAACCCGGCAGTTATATGGCTATTGTCCATCATGGGCACTAAATTGGGACTACAGGAAAAAGGCCATTATTCAAGAAATTTTGAGCTGCAATGCTGATATCATAAGTCTTCAGGTGAGTTGTCAGAAGAGTATTTAAATTGCACAAGTGCCTCAGCATTGATAAAGCAAGGAGCAATTGTAGAACGCATTACATTGATACATTTGAATTCTTAGCTATTTAGCAGTTTTAAAAATAATGACTTTTTATGTTTTTAGTATTCCTGGGAACATTTACTGTAGCTGCTTTGTTTTGTACCACTGTGATTCAAGTGGGTTAGGCTGGATTTTAAGTACGCGCAATGACAGCTAAACAAACTACCGTTTCCCCTCCCCACTCCTCCATATCCCTGCACGTTGTTTTGGAGTTTCAGTAATGTTACTGAAACTGACGCATTATTAAGTTATAAATTTGCTTAACTGCCAGTGATAATAGAATATTTAGGGTATAGTGGTAAAAGCATTGAACCTGGTTTGCATGACTTTGGGCTTTAAATTCAAGTCTCATTTATAACTTAAATGACTAGGCAAGTCACTTTCTGCCTGTGTCCTAAAATTATGATCCATGAAGTTTCTCCTGCCTCTCTGAATTTTGTTCCATGTTAATTCTAAAACAGAAGGAAAAGGCTTGGCTAGTGAAATATGTCCTCTATTCTTTACTCCCAAACAACAAATTGACTTTGTCAGATGATCCCTGTCAATTGACATGTGGGTATTCCAATTTATTTCACATAAATTTGAAAAGATGTTACATATTTTATACTGCAGATCGATCAGTCCTTTGAATTTATTTCACTTTCTCAAACTCAAAAGTTAATGCATAGGACTATTTTCTATCTTACAAAATAACTTTGTTATTTATGAATTTTCAGGAGGTTGAGACAGAACAGTATTACAGTTTTTTTCTGGTAGAACTGAAAGAACGTGGCTACAATGGATTCTTTAGTCCTAAATCTAGAGCTAGGACGATGTCAGAACAAGAAAGAAAACATGTTGATGGCTGTGCAATATTCTTCAAAACAGAAAAGTACGTCATCTTATTTTTTAAAACAACATTTTTTCAGTATTTGCAGAAAGGGGCCAAGGACATGGAAATTAGTTGGCAAATAAGACAAATGGGACATTTATTATTACTCAAGAAAATAATACTGTTGGCTTAAAAGGGTTTTATTTTGTTTTGTATTGAATCATCATTAGTAATCTTGTCTGGAAACATGTTGAAAGTGCTGCTGTTTCTTCAGGTGTTTGCTAGGGTTTAACTCCAATTGTTATTTGAAACACCTTGTAGTTGACACTCTCTCTAGAATGGTAGAAGGATTTTTAAACACATATTTTAGAAAAGAATTATTTAAAAATTATAAGATGGAATAGTCCAACATGAAACCTAAACTGAATGACTATATTACCTGGAGTTGCAAAATTATCTCAAGATGTTGTTTGTTTGAATACATAATCAGAACTGAGAACAATTTTAAATAGATATGGGAACTTTGGTGTTAAGTGTGGAGGATTGTCCATAATGTAATTATTACATGGTTATCTGTTAAGTTTGGGGAAACTACATTTCCCACAAAACTAGTATCTTGGTATTCCCAATTCTATGTTTGTGTGTGTGTTTTTGTTTCTGTTTTAGATTTACTTTGGTTCAGAAACACACTGTTGAATTTAATCAGCTAGCCATGGCAAATTCAGAAGGGTCTGAAGCTATGCTCAACAGAGTCATGACAAAAGATAACATTGGAGTTGCAGTACTGCTAGAACTTCGAAAGGAATTGATTGAAATGTCATGTGAGTGACCTTTTCACTTCCTATAAAATTGACCTCCAAAATTTAATAGAAAACAGAAAATTTGTTGTTGGCAGTAGTCTTACCTAACACCTGAAGAAACTCAGTGAGAATTTAAATTTTCTAAAATATATCCTTTCTCTACCATGAAAGATTAAGGTGAGAGAGCACTATATAGAATAAACTATTTCAAATTTTGAAAGCATACAACAAAGGAACAGTTGTTTTCTTTTGTATCTAAGAATTTGTACCTAAGGAGAAATGTTTAAATAAATACTAGTTAAAATAATTTAGAAAGACAAACTTCTTTTAATGCTATACTATCTTGACAACAAGGATAGTAAACTTCCCTTTCTAATCTACTTGTAAATCCTTATTTTAAAGGTTTTGAATTTTGGTAGTGAAAAACTTTTCACATGAAAAGTACATTTTTCACATGAAAAGTACATTAGTGTCACTATCATATGAAGAAACATCTGTCATGTGAAGAGCAGTTGTAGCTAAAGATATTTAACCTAAAGGATAAAAAAGATGAAAGATGGAACTTTGTAACTGTCTTAATTAATATTTTTTAAAGGATGTAGATTTAATTTTGTGAGGCCTGATTTTAGGGCAACTGCACTAAGATCAGAAGTTTCGTTTCAAGGTGACAACTGTTAAAGAAATTATCAATCCCAAATAGGCATTGTTTGTTCAAGTAGTAAATGCCCTGTGCTTGAAGTCAGCCGGAAGGTTAGCTGTCTATTTCTCAGATATGTTGTAGGACAGATTTAGTCATCAAATTGGAGCTGTCTGGTAAATTTTAACGTTCTTCTTTATTTTGCTGAGACTGAGATATTACTTGTTTTCAAAACCTGCGAGAATATATTAGAACAAGCCGGGTGCAGTAGCATGCTCCTGTAATCCCAGCTACTTGGAAGACTGAGGCTAGGAATCACTTGAGTCCGCAGGTTTGAGACTACCATGGGCAACATAGGGAGACATAATCTCTTTAAAAAAAAAAAATATATATATATATATATATATATGATAGGCAGATTTTGTGTTTGTTTTCTTTTTATCAATTTTAGCTGGAAAGCCACATCTTGGAACAGAAAAACAACTTATTCTGGTGGCCAATGCTCATATGCATTGGGACCCTGAATACTCTGATGTGAAGTTGGTTCAAACTATGATGTTTCTCTCAGAAGTGAAGAACATTATTGATAAAGCCTCACGAAACCTCCAGTCCAGCATTTTGGGAGAATTTGGAACTATTCCACTGGTGTTGTGTGCAGATCTTAATTCTTTGCCAGACTCTGGTAAGAAGAGGCTGTTAAATAATACACTTTTAAACTTAGCATGTTTGTGTATTGTTTATGATAATCCTAAGGTAGACATAAATTTAGTTTGTAGTGGTAGTTGTGAATCTAGGCTTTATTAGTAGGAGTATGATTTTTGAAAATGAAACAGTACTGTGAAAACCTAAGGAGGACGGACTTTAGTGATAAACATCATAAGGCATATATGATTGACTTAGGACAGGCTTTTATGATTCTACCATGTAGTAATATATTCAGTTTAAATTTGCCCTTGTATTTACAGGATCTCAAATTTTGATAGTGTTGATTAGAAAAATAAAGCTTAAGTGGAAGTTGAAATCCTTTATTTACGCAGATTATGAGGTGATTTTAATAACAACAGAACAGGGGTCTTATTTTTTAATCCCAGAGTAGAACACAGAATGTTGTATTCTTGGATATGTTTCCATGCCTAGAACAGTGAAACTCATAACTCCTATAATATCAAGCTTAGTATTTTCCCTTTTTAAAATTTCAACTGTTTATATTTTCACTTATGTATGAATACTTTTCCTTAGATTTGTATGCATGCACACATGCATATGTTTTGAACAGTTAAGTTCAGTATCATGCCATTGCCATCACAATACTTGAGAACCATTAAGATAAAAAACGATGTTAAAATTCATTTTCGAGGAAATAAAGATATCTGAGATCTCTTAAGCTTTCAGTCCATCTCACCAAGCTTTGTGAGCTACTACTGAAGCAGTTGAAAATTTCTTTTCAACAATTTCTCTACCCATTTTCCACCCTCTCTTTAGCTTACAGTGTATCTGATGGGCAATGAGAGACTCTAGTTAAATAATACACATCTTAAGACCCAATTTGGTATTTTAAAAAATGTATTTTAATAGCAAACACAAGGGAAAATTCCAGAGTTACTAATTAAATAAATGAAAGTTAAATTATTTGTAGGAATTAGGCTAATACTATCCTGGGATGGTGAAGTTGTAACTTCATCTAATTCTGTAACTAACTGGTGGTTTCTCTTTCACAGTTGACAATATATAATGACACATTTAATCCCTTGGTATCTTATATTAAATAAGCAGAAACTTACATAGCTAAGATCTTGACTATATGCTAATTCTTTCTAAAAAAGTAGAAACAACCTGGATTTTTTTAAAACGGAACTAATTTAATAAATATTATACCAACACACTAGTATTGTGTAGCCATTATTAAAAGATAGTTGAGAAGTTGCATAAGGTCATGCCCGGTAGGAGAAGGTATAAAATATTGAAAGCTTGTAAAAATGGATTTAGACAAATCTGACAAGTATGGAAGAAAAGTCACTATCTGTTGTTTAGAACTATGACTATTGCATTATCTTTTTTGTTTTATGTACCTCTGTGATGATTGTTGACAATGAAAAAGTACATTTATATTCATTTTAGGTGTTGTAGAATATTTGAGCACTGGTGGAGTAGAAACAAATCATAAAGACTTTAAGGAACTGAGATACAATGAAAGTCTTACAAACTTCAGCTGTAATGGAAAAAATGGGACGACCAATGGAAGGATCACTCATGGTTTCAAGTTAAAGAGTGCCTATGAGAATGGCCTCATGCCTTACACAAATTACACATTTGATTTCAAGGTGAGTATTGAGATTAAGAATGTTTTATTTTTAATTTATTTTTTAGTTAATTAACTTTTAATTAATTGAGGTAATTTTAAGATACCCCCAGAAGGTATTGCCACTGTAGTGCACCCAAAATTGGTAACTTTCAAGACCTACATTTTTTCAGAGTCTTAAAACAATAGTTACCCTAAACTCCTTTTATTCTGCTAGATTTGACATTGCATGGGACCATTTGGTTTAGGTATACTGCTTACTGCCTTTTCCTAAACCTGAGTAAGTTTATCAACCATACACTATAAGGTTATGTTTTGAAAGCTCTCAATATTTACTTTTATCTTATGTGGGTCTTCTTTTCCCCTTCTGTTTTTCAGGGTATAATTGACTACATCTTCTATTCTAAACCTCAGCTGAACACTTTAGGCATCCTGGGACCTCTGGATCACCATTGGCTAGTTGAGAATAATATCAGCGGCTGCCCGCATCCACTCATTCCCTCGGACCACTTCTCACTTTTTGCACAACTGGAGCTCTTACTGCCTCTCCTGCCTCAAGTTAATGGCATTCACCTTCCTGGCAGGAGGTAGTCAAGTACCTTCAGAGGATGACCTCAATTTCACTTGTAAACACATAAAACTGAATATAGGGGAGTGAGGTATGGCCACTAAGGATTTAGGGATTTTTTTTTCTTAATAATGATTTGAATTTTCAATCTGATTATTTGATAAGAATATAAGTGTGAAAGCCAGGTGCTAGCAACAGACAAATTCTGAGCCCAATATCAATATGCTTTATATACTGTTAGACAGGGATTGGTGTGTATGCACCTGTAAATTGTTACAAGTAATTTTCCTGTTTCTTCTATACAATATAATATTTTCATGCCTTGAAATAGGAAAGTGTTTAAGCAGCATATTCTCTTTGCACAGAAATCTGTAGCACTACTTTTTTGAGGCCAGTAATAACATCCAGTGACCATTCTTCCATACCCTACTTCCTTTTTCAGACTTGTTTGTAAAATATAGAATTTGAATTTAGCCTTTATGATTGTATATGACCCACAGAAGACCTGATTTATGAAATTTTGTACTTAAAAAATCAGATTTGGAAATGATTGTATTGTAAAACTAAGGCTAAGGTTTTTTTTTTAAACTTGTTTCATGCATTGTAAAAGGCCAGCTTGTAAAAGAAGTTGCAACAGACTTTCTCTGCTGATGATTTGCACTGTTGTTGGGGTTTTGTTAGCCCTTTTGTACTACTTTATTTTTAAATTGAGAACATTGCTCTTTAAATCTAAAACTCTTTCAAGCTTAGAATTTTTTCTCAGACCAGAGGCAACTTATCCATGAATTCCTGGGTTTTTAAGTGTAAACTCTATCTACTAGGACAGCTAAACTAAGCAGTGAGTCATCTGTAGGCATTTATGAATTTAATGTAATGGTTGATATATGTACATTCTGATATTTTTAAATCTTTAACTTTTCTAAGTTAAAAAATTCCAGCTGCTTAGGTACAGTTTCTTAAATCCTTTTTTAGATGCTTACTGTCCTACTTCCACTGTGCCTGTTTAAATTTGTTCTCACCAAGCACTGCCTGTGCATGCAGAGAAAATCTGTGCATCCTCTTTTATATTTTTTAAATAGCTTAACATTTGTGAGAATTTTAAGGAAATGCTTTTGTATGAGCTATGCCATAGCTTTTCCCATTGTGAAGCATTGAAGATGACATTTTGGAACATGTTCATCGGGTGGGTCCCTGGGTCTTTGCTTACCAGACCCAAGCACTGCTTGTTGGTGTCATTCATCGCATAGTGCTGTTTGTCACCCAGAATACTACTATCATGTGAATTCTTTTTGTTTTCCCATGTATTCTTTAGTCTCCATGTTTTTTAAAAAATCATTCCTTTTTTTAAAAAAAGAAAGTGGTTTTCCATTTATGAATACACATAAGATGTATTTTCAAAACAGGTCCCTAAAACAGTTCTTGAGATCATTTTTAAAGTGACTAAGTCATTTTAATATGTCAACCAAGGTAAAAGTTATACCTTGTATTTTGCCCTTAGTCTCATTTAGTAGATTAGAGAATGAAACCAGCTTTTATCTTACAAAGTTTAACTCACATGTATTTGGTTCTTATTCTTTCATTCTCTCAAAAATCAAATGAATTCAGAGGGAGCTTGGTCTTAACTGCTTTTGTTTCAACTGCAGGCAGGGGAGCAAAAGGATACCATATGAGCATTAAGAAAAAAATTGTTGAATGTTAACAATTTTTATACAGAGAATTAGTCATTTTGGATAATGACTTAAAATTTTATTAAGAAGTGTTTAGCACTTAACTGTGCTTATTCTGTTTTTTAAGGTAAAATATAATTACTTAGTATTTGAGTAAAATTTTTTTCTTTTTAAAAAAATTCTCCAAAAAGTATTCATCTTGAGTCTTTGTCTGGGACCTGGTTTTTCCTTTGAGGTTTTTCTAAGATTTTGTTGTGACGGTGTTTTATTTTTTTGCTTTTTGTTTAAGTTGTGCTGATACCAAACACATCCAGTGTATAATCAGCACATTGGAAAGCTGGTGTTATTGATACACAACCAATACATAATTTTTTACGTGGTTTTTGTTTTTGTGGGTTTTTTTGTTTGTTTGTTTTTTGTTTTTGTAAAGTGTGAATAAAAGGTGTGTTTACTCATTTTCCCTAAACACTGTGTTGGTAATGAGCATCATGACAATTTCCAGTGAGGGCAGGCTGGAGCTGGTTGAACTGATGAGATGAAAGAAACTGCTTTCCCTATGATCTGCATTATGTAATAACAAGTCCAGAGAGCTTTGGAAGGGGAGGGGAGAAGCACTTACTCGTTTTGTATTTGTTAATGGAGGATGATTTCTTTTCATAGACGCTGGAACTAGAGTGCACTTGTTAGATGCTAAAGGTTTGAGCTTTACACAAAATGTTTTCATCTGTATTTGTTATTGTCTACTATATATTTTAATTTGGGGGCAGCATCGTGCGAGAAAATGGCCTGTTATGTTTTGAAAATACTTGTTCTTGCCTCCTCCAGGCATACTGCATTCTGTGTGCCAGTTTGAACAGCTTCTCTACCTTACTTAAATAGTAGTAAATTGAACCAAGAGTAGTTTATAACTGTACACTTCAAAAGAGAAGAAAATATTTTGGGTCTATAAGGAATAAACAGTCACACCAAAATAGGCTATCACACTTTATTAAGCAAAAGTTTTGTGTTTTAAATGTTTCTGTGTCCTGAACAGTTTCCAATAATCCACACTTCCTAAAATGCAATAATAAAAACTAGTATGTTTTCATAGTATGTTTTTTTTTCCCCCCAAAATTCTGTAACAAATACATGTAATGTGATGTTGCCATAATGTAATTTCAGTGTTCTTGCTGGATAAATCCGTCTTATGAATGTTTCACAGAAATTTGGGCTATTTTCTGTTTTAATTTCTAAATTTGGAGACAATTCCTTCTCGTGAACCTCTTGAAGTACAGTTTACCATATTAGTGATAGCTATTTATGCTTTGAGAATTTAAATAATGCTCATCAGAATTAATTTATGGCATAATTTAAAGTTGTAGATATACAATTGTTGATTGCAACTTTAATAGTCCTAGAAGATATGCAAGGAACATCTAGAAATGTGTGTTTATTTTTATTGGATTTGGTGACAACCAGGAAGACTTATTTTGTGTTAGCACTTTGAAACCTAAGAACATTGTTGAATTGGGTAGAATGCACTTCTAAATACTGAGATTAAAATCTCAAAGCTCTTCTAAGATTCAGATCTTAAGTAATTCCAGTTTTAATATTCAGTTTTTTACTATTTAAACTATGGGGATTAGTTTCCATAAGTGACTTTTAAGTTTGAGGGCCATTGCCACAAAAGGACAAAAACCAACCGAGGCAAGTCAGTTACAGCAGTTTATTCTTTTAATGAATTAGTCAGAATATCCAGTACAAATTTACAGGTAATTTTTAGCAAGTGTCTCAACCCCATTCACAAGCAGTATTTTTAAGATGTTCGCTTTGCTCTCCTTGATTATATAGATTTTAATACTGGTATGTTGAGGTAGTGTCTGAAATAGAATAGCTAGTCTTTATTTACAGTACATTATATTGTGTGATGCACTGGACTAACTTTTGTTTACTGTTCATGTAACAAAATCCAGCACATCAGCACTAAGCTCAAAGAATGTCACATTTGCCTAGGCAGCTCTTTGATAAGGGTAATGGGGAACTGAGTATGTACCTATGGACTGACTGGTGGTAACAAGGGCTTTTACTGTTTTTTTCAGTGGAATCTTCTTGGTCAAATTGTAACTAGCTAGTATTATATTTATATACAGGGTCTCTTTTCTTTACTGATGTATTTTCCTACTCATAGCCAACCAATAAATACAATATCTGTTTCAAATACCTTAAAAGTGTAATTTGTATAGCTGTAGTACTGAGATTAAGACCACATATTTCAAATTCAGAGTCACCTGGGGGAAAGGGTTACAACTCACCCTTTGAAAGGGAAGAGTAAATGGGGAACTGGGCCATGATTTGGGGAGATGATGTAAACTTAAGGATTTCTTCATTGATTGGGTATTCTGTGTAACACTCAAATCTTTGCCAAGTTCAGTTTTATATTTAGGCATTTTTTTGCATTTAGGATTTTTGTTTACCATTCATCTCATTAATACAACAAAACGGGTCCATGTATCTTCTGTCTTTTGAAAGAAAGTTGGCATAATTTCAATAAATGTTTTTGAGATTTCTGAATCCTATCACTGGACCACCAGGAAATGTCTCAAATGTTTTTGAATTCAGAAGCAAACATTGTACTGGTAGGGTAATATTAATACATTTAATGTTTTGTTACATGTATATTGCATATACATGTACGTGTGTATATATATATATATATGAACTTTGAAAATGTATGATTTCCTCAGAACACTAAGTCCCATTTGCTTTTTAGAAACTTAATTTTATACATGTCAATTTTTATGTAGATTTACTAGGGAAAAAGTTAAAATTAGAAGGCAGTTTTGATAAAATGTAATATTTGCTTGAAATATCTGGCATTTCAAGGCCGGCATTTTTTACTTATAATTTTTACATCTATATACAGAAGTCTTATTACTCCTTACAGTTGTCAAAAAATAAATGTAAAAACTTAATCAAATATGCCCACATTATTTTAGTTAATTTTCTTTAGAGAAACAAGACCCTTAAGGAAACATATTAGAATATACTTTAGGTTTTAGGTGATGTTAGAGAATTCCCTTTCTAAATGAAGTGTTAAATACTTAAATTGATACTAAAATAAATGTTCACAAACACTGTAAAGACAATCTTAATATATAGACCATACTGGAAAGAGCTTACATACAAGATAGTCTTTGCTAGAATTTTGTGAGAATTCAAGAAATATTTCTGTAACTAAATTTCCTCCAAAGAATAAAATGTGAACTATTCAAAGGCTTGCTGCACCTCGAGTCTCGCTAGTCTATAGGAATTGGGAATAACTGCTGAATTTACGAAGTGATTCAAAACTCATTTTCTAAGTTTCTAAGTTCTTCAGCAGTATTAACATCAATCAAATAAGGTGTCTGACAAATTTCAAATCACTCTAATCTACTCAAAAACCATGTTAAATTGCATGGAGCATGTCATTGGAAACTACCCACTGCATCTGTGTGGCCAGAGACAGGTTCTAATTCCAGCTGTAGAGTACATCTAGTCTAGCACAGTGAGTGAGCTGCAGGATCCCAAGTTGTCCATAGTAGTCCAAGTTGCTTTATTGGTGACTTGTGATTCCAATACCTCCCCTTCATGGCAATTCCCTACTTTATGTAAGTCTTGAAAACCTGCTTCATCAAAGACATTTAAAAAGAATCGTGGTGTGACTGAAGCTAGGTAGAAGGAATCTGCAGATTGTACGATGTGCTTACCTTTTAATATTCTTAGATGACAGATTTTTAGGGCAGTGATGTAGGTGTGAGAGCTGGAGGGCATACACCCAGTGTTCTGAGCTTTAATTGGGGATTTGCCAGCAGCTTTTCTCCGATAGTGGTGATACTTAGTGATTTTGAACAGGCCTTATATAATTGGTTCATTTTGGTGAATTGGTTCTTAATCTACTTTTCTTGGCTATCGTAAGGATCACTACTCATTTAAAATTTCTTCTCAGTTACTGTGCTTAGATTAGAAAGAGATTTATCAAACTTGGTCTCTGACTTTCCATTGCTTACTGATCATTGTAATCTAGTGCAGTACCTAAGACCAGATAGGAAGGAAGCAAGTCTCTAAGGGTCCATGAAGTCTTCCAGAGGTGACCTCTAAGAATATGCTTCCTGGATGAGTAATAGAAGCTGTATTTATTTATGAGAACTTTTGTAATGTGTGTATGTGGGAATGTAATGGGTTTCAAAGTCAATGTAGGTCTTTCAAGGGAAAGTGCCCTAGCAAAGTCTTAACAGAATAAATGCCTTTGAATCTTAAGTCATGTGCTAAAAATTGAACTTTATGATTTTAAATGGGATTTAAATTTAAATAGGATTTTAAATGGGAATGGCATTACTTGAATTGATTTTAGAAAGATGATTTAAGCAGTGTGGTGAGGGTTGGGGTGGGTGCAGCAGTGTAGATTTAAAGACCAAGATAACAAGTTTCTGGCTTGGTTCAGTTGACATACAGTACAATGAGAATGATTTAGAAGATGGTAAGAGTAGAAAAGAAGGGGACTTTCAAATGTTTGAGACCTAGATTCAGAATCTCAGTTTCTTCCTCACTTAAGTGAAAAGGCAGGTGTGTGGTGTTTAATTACTCATTGTCAGGCAAACCCTGACTCAGCACCTCTTAACATTCTTTATCACAAAGCACCAGTATTTACTGACAACATTTAGTGAAGAGATGCTTCCTATGCTACATTTTACTATTCCCTTTACTTTTCCCCCAGGTTTTAGTCTGTAAAACATCTAGTATGCCACTATCGGAATTAATTTCAGTAGGCAGTGAAAGATAGCATGTAGTGTTAATATAATTCTTTTGGCCTACTTTCTCTAGACCTTTTATAATCTTGAGAATACTTTATGTGTAAAAGACTGTCAGAAGTTACTTGTTGAGAAAGGCATTGAGGCGGGGCATGGTAGCGCATGCTTGTAGGTGGCAGCCTAGGAAGCCACGGTCAGGGACAGGGATCGCGGTTTGAGTCCCACGAGGGGCATGTAGCCAGACCTAGTCCCAAAAGAATAGCTGGGCGTGGTGGCATGCGCCTGTAATCCCAGCTACCTGGGATGCTGAGGCTGGGGATTGCTTGAGCCTGCGGTTCTCCGGGCCAAAAAAAAAAACAACCTGAATAAACATAACAAATGGCAGGGGTCTTAAGAGTGAAGCCATTTGAGTTTCCCTTCATGTAAGATTGAACCTGTGTAGTTCAGTGTGGAAAATCTTGCCATATATGACTTTTGGGCACTTGAATATGTCTAGCATTCTGGAAGAGAGAACTTGTTCTGTTCAAAGAAACATTGATTAGGCCACATTTCTATTTGTTGCGTTGTATTAAATATGAAAACAGTGTAATTGTTTAGTTAACATATCAAATAGTTGACTCCATTTTAACAATGTTTCACTAACTTACCTAAGTGACTTATTAGTATTTATCTGAATATTTTGTGCAACAGCATGATGTACTATATATAAATTGTAATTAGGAATTGAGGTATTTACTTTCATAGAAATCATTTTTCTATTAAAAAATAAGTATGGTCAAATTGCTAAGTTTAAAATCAGTTGCACCGACTAGTATCATAACTAGAAAAGACTGGAAGATATATCTTGAATTTGATGGTGAATGACAGTGCAATTTGCTGTACCAGAGCAAGGTTAAAAAAAAAAGTGAATAAGATACATTTTCTTCAAATAAACACTGAATTGAATGTTTTCTCCAGGCAAAAAGGTGAAATTAATCACCTGAAATCAAAATCACATGTGTAACATATTTTTAAAAGACAATTTATAAACACTGTGAGCGTGTATGTTTGACCAGCTATAAGAGGGCTTATGTTCTTACATGGGAAAATACATTTTTAGAAATGTGTTTTTGTTAAGTAGTTCTATGATTGACATTTCTCAGATATATGAGGAGGAGACTAAGAATCTTTTACAAGATGTTTTCATTGACGCCAATAAAGTATACAGAACCTTTCTAATATAGCTAGAGATCAGATGATTCCAAAATTGAAAAACAGTGTATTTATTAGCTTTAAATTGGTTGTATGATAGAAAAGACACTCTGTCTTAGAGGACTTTCATTTTCAAAGAAATGAAATTCTCTGCCTAAAACTAGTGATGTATTTTTTGCATCTTTTACATATACCTTTTATTTTTCTGCCAGATATGGAACAGAAGTTTTTATCGCTACAGATAAATGTTCCAGCTGTGATTCCACAAGAACCTGATTTTATTGGATTTTGAAATGAACATGTTTGCTTTATTTCCTTATGATGAATATTGAAGATAGGTTTTCACTTTTCTGAAGCAGAGTTTGAAGAGTGTCACAGTTAAAAGTGTTCTGTATACATAGGACCAAGTTGAGGGATTATTAACCAATTTGTGTAAACTTCAGAAAAAAAGCCAGCTTTTTTTTTTTTTTTAACCAATTGTTTTGTGAATTTTGGAGAAGAAATTTATTTTTGCAGTGATTTGCTGTAAAATTCTACTTTGATTCTTGTAACAAAAAGAATGCCCAATCAGCATCAAAATCAGAATTTGCTGGATTGATACCTTTTTTCATTATGTCAAACATTATGAATAGATACTGAACTTCCAAGGAAAGGGAAACCTGTGGCTTTCACTGACAGGAACAAGAATTTATTGAAACTTAATAATGTAAATCATGAATGCAAGTTCTTGTAGATTTTCTAACATTTTTAATCAGTATTTTATAAGTTGCAAAAATCTGTATTTTATAAGTTGCAGTATTTTACAAGTTCAAATTTTGAAATTATTTTTCAAATTTGAGTTTATGTCCATGAGTACATGGACAGAAAATATTTAGATTATTGGAAAGTAATAAACTGTTACTGAAAAGTGGAATAGGTTCATTTTTTTAAAATCAGTTGTTGATACTAAGATGTTGTAATATTTAAAATATCTACATCTCAATATTGACACAGTTATTAAGTTGTTTGAAAAGATAATGCAAAAGAAAAGAAGGAATGGAGGTTAAAAAAAAAAAACCAAGACTGAAAAAATGGCAGTCAGATATCTTCAAATGTGAATGAATTAAAAAAGAGGTCAGGGTGGGCAAAACCACAATAATTCTGTCTATAGAATATAAATTCAGAGATAGGATAGGTTGAAAGTGTCATGCAAACTAAGAATGTTGGAGTGTCTATACTAAGACAAAATGGACTTGGAAATAAAAAAAATGTTATGGCAAAGCAACTAGAAACTACATGAAGCAAAAATTGACATTGGAAAGGAGAAATAGACAATCCAACAATATTCAGTGGGCATTTCACTATACCTCTCAGTTGACAGAACATTTAGGTAGAAGTTCAATAAAGAAATAGAGCATTATAATCAAATAGAATTCTCAGTAGTTCATACACCAAAAGACTTATTAACTAGTGAAGTTTAGTGATATGAAATTAATAATCAAAAATTGGGCTTCTCCTTAGCATTGAGCATTCCAAATATGAAAGAATTTGCAATAGCATTAAATAAATACTTGGTAATTTTAACAAGAAATGCAAGACTTACGCACTGAGAGTTATAAATATTGAAAGCATACCAAAATAAATGGAAGGACATTTTTCATTCATAAATTGAAACAAGGTTGTTAGATGAAGATACACCCCAGATTGATCTATAAATTCAGTACAATTCCAATCTGGATCCCAACAGACTTTTTATTGCAGAAACTGAAGAACATCTTAATATTCAAAGAGAAATCCAAGAGACCCCAAGTAGTCAATGCAATCTTGAGAAAGAATATTGGATGACACAAACTTCTTGGCTTCAAAACTTATTACAAGGCTACAGTAATCAAGATAGTGTGGTTTTGGCATAAGGATAATTTGGAGATCAATGAAAGAAGATTTGAGAGTCCAGATATAAACCCATATATTTTAGTCAGTTGATTTATGATAAAGGTCTCAAGATTCCTCGGTAGAGGAAAGAAGTAGGACAACTGAATATCCACAAGCAAGAATGGAGTTGGATCTCTTGCCAAACACAAAAATTAACTCAAAAATCTAAATGGAGATTATAAAAAACAGTAGGGGACAAAGCAGATATAAATCTTTATGACCTTGGATTAGGCAATGGTTTCTTGGATTTTTTTTTTTTTTTTTTTTTTGCTTTAACATCAATTGTCTTTGCATAGTTATTGTTTCTCTTAAGTGTGACCTTTGCAGCAATAATGCACCACCCCGTTTCCTCTTCCCCTCTGGTCACTCCCAACTCTTCTCCTGCTGCAAGTCATAGGTCGATTCCTGGTTCTCTCTGGTCTTGTCTTTTTTTCCCCTTTTGGAGGGAGGACCTGTTCTCCTGGAACACAGCAGACTGCTGCTCAGATTTTTAAGCATAATTGTGGGCAGATAGGCCAGGCAGGTCAGGAACCTTTTGTAGGACAGTTGTGTGATGTGGTTCTCCAGACTCCTTGATTTTGGTGTTTCCCATGCATCCTCATTCACACTGATGGTCACATGATGCAGCTTCTGAGTCTTAGCGTTCTGGTGTTGGGTGCTGGGAACCCGATTCCCAGCCACTGTCAGTGGAGAAGTTCCCAAGTGGGGTGGATTTTAGGAGCGTCTCTCCTCTCATGGTTTACGGTTATGCCTTGGGACCTTAGCCACATCTCTGAGGCTTTCTGCCTCCATTGGAGGAGGGAGCCTCACTCATGTTGCACACATTTCTAGACCAGGGATTTGGTTCCCCATTCCCCAGAGACTTTGAAGGTGGAACTCTGTGACCAGTCATCATAATAGCTAGTCACAAATCTGTCTCTTGTGGTTCCCACTATCCTGTGTTTGGGTCCTTTCCAGGCAATGAGTGTATTCAGGACATTGATTTGTTCTTCTCATTTGGTTGTTCGCCAGATTTTCTGATACCTAGTGTAGATCTGGTTGAATTGGAAGTAAACTGGAGGGGGAAAACCTACCCCATCATACCTGTGTCTCAGCAGAGGTTGTCCAACACTCCTATATAGAGACAGAGGCCAGCTCTCCCAGCTCAAGACTCGGAGACCCCAGTGGTGCAAGACTCATCCTGCCCCCATCCCTTCCTGAAGCCTAGGCTATGGCGGTGGCAGGGATGTGCTGAGGGTCCTGGTTTCTTGGATTTGAATAAACATTCTTCAAAGTAGAGTAACTTCTAATAGATAAGGAGTTTTTGTGGGTTTTCTTGGGGGGGGAGGATGAGGGGGGACAGGTGAGTGCTGTGTGAGAAAATGTTCTGAAATTACTGGAGACTCGCACAACACTGATTTTAAAACAATTTGAACTGTACACAATAAAAGCATAGATAATTTTGTGTAATTTCTGGGATTTGAATTATTTGGGCAATGTTTTTGAGAATCCTTCATGCACACAGGCAGCCATGATTCATTTATTTTAATTGTGTGATACTGCTTTGTATAAATATTCCAAATTATATTTATCCATTCTCTTCAATTATCCTTGAATCATTTTCTAATTTATTCCTTTATTCCCTTACCCTTACAAACCGTCTGCACTGCGCAGTCTGATAGGTGTTGTATGAGAAACTCTCTGGAGTATAAACCTGAGGTTGGCAGTGGGGCATGCACGTGCCTGTTGCCACTAGTATGCTCAATCCTGGTCAGCAAGCGTTCTGGCTTACTTTACCAACAGCATTTGGGGTGTTTTGTCATCGTTTCTCATTCCCCCTCCCCCAACTTTGCCAATGCTTGTTTCATCCAATTTTTAATTCTTGGCAATCTTGTGGGTATGATGATATTTCATTATGGCTTCAGTTTGTTTCTCTTATTAATAAAATGACTTACTTAAGGTCCTCTTATGATTTTATGCCTTCTAGAGTTTTGTCCTTCCCAGTTTGATTCATAATTCTGTACATACTCAATGCTTTTTGTTTATCAGTTATGTGTGTTGCATATATTTTTCTTAGCTGTCTTGCAATATGTTAATTTTTAACTTTCTATTTCAAATAACTTCCAACATATACTAATATGCAAATAAGACTTGAACTTCTTTCATCCCCCTGTACACTGCATTTACCATTACATGGTCACACACCTGCTACACAAACCCTGGTTATTTTGAAACAAAGTCCAGACATCACTTCATCTGTAGATGTTTCAGCATTACATTTCAAATGATAACATTTATTTTTATTTTTATTTGTTTTTTTGAGACTAGGTCTCGCTATTTTTGCCCATGGAACTGCAGGCTCACGTTGCGCGGGGTACCACGGACTCAAGCAATCCCCAGCCTCAGCTTCCCAGGTAGCTGGGATTACACGTGCGCTCCACCATGCCCAGCTATATATTTTTGGAACTAGGTCTCGCTATGTGGCCCCAGTGGGGCCACTCAAACCACCAATCCCTGGCCCCGGCCGTGGCTTCCTAGGCTGCTGCTTACAGGCATGTGCCGTCATGCCCAGCCAACATATTTCTTTAAATGTGTATTGTTTGTCAGAATGAGTTGATTTCCTTGCTTTCTTCAAAGATTACCAGACTATTTTCCCCTGTATCACAAACATTTGAGTTTCATTCATTACACTTATTACCATTACTTATGTTTGGCCAGTTAGGAGCCTTATTCAAAATGGCCCTGAGGGCCGGGCATGGTCATGGTGCATGTCTGTAAACGGCAGCCTAGGAAGCCGTGGTGGGGACCAGGAATTGCAGTTCGAGCCCCACTCGGGGCAACGTAGTGAGACCTAGTTCCAAAAAAATAGCTGGGTGTGGTGGTGTGCGCCTGTAATCCCAGCTACCTGGGAAGCTGAGGCTAGGGATTGCTTGAGGGCATGGTACCCCAGCAATGTGAGCCTGCAGTTTCACGGACAAAAATAGCAAGACCTAGTCTCAAAAAAAAGTGGCCCTGAGACTGGGCCACAGCCCCAGCAATCTTTGGAGGCCTCCTAGTTTATTATGAAAGGATGTTCCTAGTCTTTTACCTGCTCCAGACCTGGAATTCTGGTTCCTTTAATGGGAATAATAGCCAGAGGTCACAATCTGGGTGTAAAGATTCTCATCACCATTTGATGTGACAGCACTTTCTAAGTCTTTTCAGGAGACAAAGATTGTTCCACTAGACACTTAGGCAATATACTTTCTGTTGAAATTTTGAGCTATAAGATTTTTATTTAACCTTACTGATCTTTACTCAACATTCAACTTTGCTGAATCTCAGGTCAGTAACACCTGGCATTGCTTATTGATTTATCAGAGAATAGGTAGGGAAGGGCCTCATTATAGCAATATCATCAACAAGAAAAGTTTATTTACAGTTCTTGTTCTCAGGCTGTGCCTCCTCCACTCCTAGGATGTAGAGTTGCATGACTTTGTGCTACTTTGAATAGTTCTTGTCTGATGAGTATACCAGGGATGGGAATCAAAAGTCACTATTTTTTAACTTCAACTTTTAGAAGTCAAATTGCCAAAATAAGGTGTAGTTAAAGAAACCCAGTTTTCTCTCCACTGTGTTCTCTCTTCCCTCCAGGATTATGATTGGATAGATTCCTTCCTCAGGAATCTATAGGAGGAAGGAAACTTGCTATTGCAATTAGCGTCAGGACCCTAATGATACTCAAGATCTTCTCCAGAGCCCCATGACTTCCTCCCTAGTGTTTTCCTGGGGAGAACCCACAGGTGGAAGGTGGCAGGGCTGTTAAATATCAAAGGACAGCCATTTTGTTAGTTGGCTATTAAGCAGCCATTTTGTTAAAGCTAGACACTTATCTGGGAAGGGGGATGTGAGCCAATCTTATATGAACATAAGTAAGGCCATGTCAGCCAAAAACCAACCATATATGGCATCATGGGCTACCAGCCAGCAACATCTCCTTATAATATGGCAAGACCAGAAGCCAGCCAATCCAGATGGGGCTAGTATCCCCAACCCCCAAGTCCCTCACTATGGGATAAAAGGGGACTGTGGGGGGGGGTCCTCACTTGTCCTCACATAGCTGCTGCGTTGGTGACCCGGGCCTCTGCTGGACCCTAGCTTAAGCTAGCAATAAATGCCTCTTGCCTTTGCATCACCCGTGTGCTGTTGTTGCTGGAATCCTGGACTTGTACTTTAACAGGGTCATCTCAGGATGGAGGTCTGTGGTTTGGCCCCAAGCTTACCCTTTGTTCCATGAGCTCCTGCCACACAGTGACTCCTAGAATGTCCCTCTGGGCTTTGACTACAGAAGGTTACCATATACCCTGCAAAGAGTCTAGATATGCAGTATTGGGAGAGACTGGCCTGGGGTCAGGTCAGGTCCTGTGTCCACTGTCTTCACCAGAGAGGCATTAACGATTCATCTCATGGCTTCGTCTTTGTCCAGACCAGAACTTTACACAGGATTCAAGTCTGGTGTGTACCTTGAGGGTGATGTGTTGATCATGAGACTCAAATTTAAGCTGGACCCAAGTGGCATCTGCCCTGCTCTAGTTTAAGAGTGAGCTTGTGAAAACGACCCCGCAAATTTAAGTTCCTGTATATTCTTCTAAAATTGGAACAGAAATCCATGTTTTATTATAAAATAGATGAAAGTGGGTTTCCGTTTTTCCACGTTACGCTTTTTTTTGTTTGTTTGTTTTGAGACTAGGTCTCACTATTTTTACCCATGGAACTGCAGACTCAAGCAATCCCCAGCCTCAGCTTCCCAGGTAGCTGGGATTACAGGCACATGCCACCATGCCCAGTTATTTTTGGGGGACTAGGTCTTGCTGTGTTGTCCCGAGCGGGACTCGAACCATGACCCCTAGCCCTGGCCATGGCTTCCTAGGTTGTCGCCTACAGGCATGCGCCACCACGCCCGGCCTGTCCATGTTATGTTGATAATCAGTACAGGGAGAAGCCCTCCCCAGGAGAAATTTAAAACAGTCTTTTTCTTAAGTTGTAACTTGCCAGTAACCAAGAAAGTTTACTGAGAAGTTTTCATTGAGAGAAAGGTCACTGTCCAGATTCTGGGCCCCTTCCCACCAACCTTGGAGTACAGCCCAGAAATGGCAGTAGAAAAGAAGGGCTCAGAGCGACCAGGTCATTTCAATGAAACCACAGAAGCCACAAGAGAAGTGAGCAGTGTCTAGTGTCCCTGTTGTACTCAATCCTGTCCCATCCAGGGTAGAGCCTTAGTCTAGGGAGAAGGAAAGCAAGATACCTCCTATCTTAGTGACAAAGGCTTCATTTGGAGAGTTCTTGCCAACCTCAAGGATTAGGTAATCCCCATGCTTTAGATAAACAATTGAAGAGCATAATGGGAGAAAATTCCCATTTCCTTTCACCTTTGTTTGCTAGCTCTGGACCACCTCCTGAAGGCCAGTCCTTGCACACACCATCAGTAAATCTGAGGTGAAGGCATGTTGTTCCTCCTGACGTGTAAAGACCATCCCAGGCCAAGGTCCTCTGTCCTTCAACATGTTGCTCACAGAAGGGGGAGGAATGGGGCTTGGCACCAGGCAAGAAGATATCAACCCGAAAGTTGCACTTAAATACTTTTATTGAGAAAGATGGGGAAGGTCTCAGGATTGGCAGCAGTTCTCCACCTGCAGGTGGGCCGCATCTCATCCCCAGGCAGGGTACTCCAGCCACGGCTCAACCAAAGTACGTGAGAGCTGCCTGGAAAGGAGAAGCCACACTTATGTGTGCCACTGCTTGGGCCCTCTGTACCAGGAGTGTGACCCCAGGCTGGGTCCCAGGGTGGGTCATATGCCTACTCCTTGCAAGGACAGGCATGTTCTGATTCCCTTTTGGCTCTTTACAGACCCCCACCCCTGCTATTCAGACAGGGCCAATGTGGTCAACTTGGTTCCCACTCAAGGACCCTGAACTCCTAGAGGCGGGACATGTTTGCAGAATTTGAGGGATTAGTTGCTTCCACTCTAGAAGGGTGGCTGGGGAGAGGTGCCTGTGAAGGGCAGGTATCCAGGTGCCAACATTACCAGCAGAGTCTTCATGACCCCCATGGCTTCAGGGCCCAGCTCAGCAATACACTTCTGGGAACTCTCCATGAGTTCCCCCACCGGGATGCCCAAGCTGGCCAGTATGAACTTCAGAGGGTTGAAATACTTGAGAAATGGTTTGGCCATGACCCCAGTCCCAGCCTCTACTGCTGGAACAGCCTTAGTTGAGTCCACAGACTTGCCATAGAAGAAAGCATCAGCTGCAAACACAAGTAGAAAAGAATCGCTCACCTGTACCTATGGACCCCCAGGAGACCTGCTGAGGGTCTTGCCAGGAGCCAAAGGTGCCTTTCAAAGAAGCCCCACACCATTAACCACCTAGTCCCTTGCTGACCACTGCTGTTTGGAGTCTGGGGGAGAGCCATGGGCCAGGAGAGCCAGGCCCAACTTGGATGAACAGAGGGACACAAAAGGCCACCCATGGGAGGTGGGGGGGGGGCTGGGGGATTGAGGGGAACCTCCCTGGGGAGGGAACCTTGAGTTGTGCCTGGAAGGATGAGGTAGAGAACAGATAGATGTTTAAACCAGGGCCTGCACTTACACTAACCTGAGGCTGGGAGAGCCTGGTGGTAGTGGGAAAGAAGAGAACTTGGGAACTGGGATGGGATAGGAGGCCCCAGGGCTCAGATAGGCAGACCCCAAAGGGCCCTAAAAGCCCCAGAAACAAGTTGCTGCAGTTAGCATTGGGACATGTGGCCAGAGGATGGGTAAGCAGAGTGTGGCCTGGTCCCTTGAGAACACAGGAGGTAGCAGAGAGGAGCCATGTCACAGCCAGCTGGAGTGGCACAAGGAGGTGAGGTGAATCAGACCTCTGATCCCATAGCAGGAGCCAGAAGCCAAGGCCAGAGGACACTCACCAGAGTTGCTGAGCAGGACCACACAGAGGCCCAGGAAGGCTGCAGCAAGTTTCATGGCAGAAGGAGGATCTTGGGTGCTGCTGGGACCAAAGACACACTTCCCAGAGACTGGCCCCGGGACCTCATATACTCTGTCCTTGCCCCTCTTCAGGACCTGGGCCTCACCCATCCCAACCTCCTCAGAAATGCTCTGTTTGCTCAACTAGCAGGCAGACACCAGGCCAACTTCCTGTTCAGGCTGATGGACCCTGGGAAGCCTGTGCCCCCCTAACCTTCCCTGGTCTTGGGCACTTCCTCTTGGCAGGGTCCCCTGAGCCTGAGGGCTGGGCTCTTTTTTGAGAACAGGAACAGAAGCCGAGCTTTGTCTGCACAAGGCCCACCCAGGCTTGAACCTTTCCGGAGAACTTCTTGGCCTTCACCTTGTCGGTAGTGGCATGGGCCCAGTGAGAGAAGGGGCACAGTCTTGGAAGAAAACTGGATAGTGTGCCCAGGTGGCAGGGTCTCACATCACTCCAGTGGGACCTGGATCAAACAGAACAGAACCCAGGACACATATCCCATCTCAGAAAACATTCTGAGATGGTGACTTCATTTAAAGATCCTAAGACTCTCCAGTCCTCACATCGATGTCACCTAGAGATGTTACCTGTAGAGTGTGACAGAGAACCAGCCCAGCATACTCAGCAACATGACACAGGTTCACTGGTGGACAAGACTCTGGGATACCCCCACTTTGTTTACTAGGGGCCAGCACTCCCTCCTCCCCTCCCCGGAGTCCTGTGAGCACAACAGCCACCCAGTGGGGCACTTCTCTCACCCGACAGCCACGGGTGCTTTGCTGGTAGCTGCGGTTTCCACTCATTTCTCATACTCATCCTTCACTGTTTTGTTTGGGGAAGCTTTGCACTATTAATGCATTTTTGTTGGTCATTGTGGAGTTAGTATCAATAGAAAATGTATTTTTGGGCCGGGCACGGTGGCTCGTGCCTGTAAGCTTCAGGCTATGAAGCGGCAGGGGCTAGGGAGCGGTTCGAGTCCTGCCTGGGGCCCGTAGCGAGACCTAGTTCCAAAAAAATAGCTGGGCGTGGTGACGTGCGCCTGTAATCCCCAGCTACCTGGGAAGCTGAGACTGGGGATCGCTTGAGTCTGTGGTACCCCAGGCAATGAGAACCTGCGGTTTCATGGGCAAAAATAGTGAGACCTAGTCTCAAAAAGAAAAAGAAAATGTATTTTCAAGGTGTGAAAATTCACCTTCTGAGGTTGGGAATAGGCCAGCTGTGCGGCTGTGGGCTTGGCAAGGTAGGTGAGGCAGCTTGAGTGACAGCACACGTGGTGTCCTAAAGAAAGAACCCCATCCTCTTCAGGGGGTATTTGCCACATGCCACTGCTCTAGCTAGCACCACTCCTGAAGGGGTGAAGATGGGAGCCCCATCTCCCGCAGCCAGGGTACCTAGGTCTTTGGCCACAGCCAGAGGGTGCTGGAGGCAGAGGGAGGAGGGAGTCCAAGACTGTCCTAGACCTCGTGGAAGCCTGAGGGCTCCTCCAGGTGAGGCTGGTTCTGGTGAGTGGGGACCGCTGTGTGAATCAGTTGAGGAGCATGTGGAAACAGGTAAGAGATGCCTCCTGGTTTCAGATCAAGGAGACGCTCTTTGCCTCTTGTTTCCTCTATCAGGGTTCATTTCTGATGTTTTCTCAGATTCAGCATAGCAATGGGGGCCCCCCACCCTACACTGGGATCCTTCTAAGAGCACTGCCTCCACTTGGGGTGGGGAATATGTGCTTTGAGAAAAGCTGCTGTGGTGTCAGAATTGTCAAGTGAAGTCTGCTAAGTGTGGGGGGCAGGAAGGAGAGGGGGGCTGTGTCTTCTCTTGACTTGGGTGCTTAAGTCAAGAGAGTAGGAGTGGTTCATCCAAGTTTGGAGTGGTATCAAAAGTATTCAGGTTCCCCACCATCAGCCAGAGGAGTTTGCTCTGGGGGCATGGGGACTCTGGTGGGGTACAATGGGAAGTGTGGAGGCTGAAATCGCTCTCTGTGGGTGCATAAGTCATGCCTTTCTTCGGTTAACAAAAGTTTGGGACTTGTAGGTGAGATGGGTCAAACTCTGTACCCTGAGGTTTACCCAGACCCCATCATCATCAAGTGGTCAAAGGGCAGACCTGTGTGGAACTGGCCTACACAACCAAGCAAAATCCCAATTCAAACTAGAACTGGCAGAATTCTGGGGAACTTGGCCCTTTGTGTTGATCCCTTCCATGGTTCAGGGCTGCATCTTATCAGCATTCCTCAGGGATACCTGGAGCCACAATCTTGTCACTCTCTGAGCCTGGCCCACCACGCCCTTGGTTGTTAGAGGGCAGCTTTACAGAAGAAAGAACAACCAAGTTGCCTGCAAGGGAAGTTCTCAGGCCCTCTGCTAGTTGTGAAGAGCTCACTGTCCTTCCAGCTTTGTCCTCATGGCTGTCCTCATCAGTGGCACCTTCTCTGCCCTACCACCCCAGCTCTTGTCTCTCTCAAAGGCAAGGGAAACAGCCTGTTAAGCCTACAACCAAGACTCTGGATTCTGCTGTGCATGGTGGCGCGTGCCTATAAATGACAGCCCATGGCTAGGACTGAGGATCTCGGTTTGAGACCTGCCTGGGGCAACAAAGTGAGACCTAGTCCCAAAAAAATAGCTGGGTGTGGTGGTATGCACCTGTAATCCCAGGTACCTGGGAAGCTGAGGCTGGGAATTGCTTGAGTCCATGGTACCACAGGCAAAGATAGCGATACCCAGTCTCAAAAAAAAAACAAAAACAAAAACAAAAACTCTGAATTCCAGTCCTGTGCCAGGCCTCTGTGTTGTTTCAGGCTCTAAAATACTCCATTTTGCTTTTTTATCATTGCTCCCTTGGATGTCCCAAAGAAAGGTAGCAAGGCAGAATTCCTTGGATTCTTGAGCAAGAACCATCTATTATCACCAAAATCTGAATATCAGCTCAGTTAGGAACAGACTCCTTCTTCTAGGACTTCATCTTTCCATCTCCATCTAATGCATCCATGAGTGAGGACCAAACCTGAGGAGCTGGTTAGGATCAATCAGGAATGGTCAGGGTGCAGTCGGGTTGAAATTTGTGGCCTTCCCACCATCACTACGGCCTCTACTGGGGACCCATCTTTGCTTCTGGTGTCCAGGGCAAGCACCCCCACAAATATTCATTACATCTGAGATAAGAGGGGGAAATGACAGATACTTAATAATGTTACATTAAACAATTTTGTGTGAATTAATATATGTATATTTCATCCTGATATTAAATGCAAGTGCCTTGTACTTTTATTTTCTAAGTTTTGTTTGCGGCTATTGTTGCTTCTTCTTAAATTCTCCCATAGAATCCTTTCCTAGTGTCTTCTACAGGATGTGAGTTTTTACAGAGACCCGCTTGTTGAGTCCTCTGTCCTCTGTTCTACTCTGTCAAGGGAGTCCCAGTGGCCTGTGAATTCCTTTTGTGTCCTGTGTGCTGCGTGTGTCCCTCACCCTCACGCTCCAGTGGATCATGGTACTGATGCCTGGAGAGGGAGAGCACCTGGGGCTTAAGATGGGTGGCCATATTGCTGGTCTCCCTCTGCAGTGTTAATCCTGCATCCTCCTGTACTTCTGTTTGTTTAAAACAGTTCTAAAAAAAATGGTTGGTGAAGTGAGAGTCACATAAGAAAACCATTTCAATGTGAACAATTCAGTAGACCATGTTGTGCAACCATAGGCTCTAGCTAGTTCCACACTATTTCATCCATCCCAAAGACTGCCTGAGCCCGTTAAGCAGTCCACTCCATCTGTGTCTCTTCTCCAGTCCCTGGCAGTTGTCAGTCTGTGAGGTGTCTCTAAATTTCCTTTACTGTGAATTTTCCATAAATGGGATTACTCACTCTGTGCTCTGTTGTGTCAAGTTCTCTTGCTATCTCCCTAGGTTCACCCATGCTGCAGTGCATCCCAAGCTTCACTGCTTTATGACCAGCGAGCCTCTCTTGTCTGCGTGCATGGCCTGCACTGTGACCACGTGTCTGCTGATGGGCTGACCGTGTGTCTGTTGATGTGAGGAGTACACAGGTGTGTTTGACTCCTATTTTCACTTATTTTGGGTGTATCCCTGGGAGTGAATTGTTGGGTCACATGGTTATTCTACTTTTCCAACTTACTGAGGAATCTCTGAACAGACCTCCATTTCATATTCCCAATAGGAATGTATGTGGCTTCTACTTTTCTACAGTCTAATTACACTTGTTATTTCTTGTTTCCCTCAGCAGAACCATGCTAGTGAGTGTGAGGGGTACACTATTGTGGTTTTGATGTACTTTTCCCTAGTCACTGATGAATCTGAGCATTTTTCAGTTTCCTAATTTTCAGAGTTCATTTTTTCCAGAGGCCTAATCTGTCATTTTTATATCTTCTTTAGAGAAATTTCTGTTGGCATCCTCTACTCTTTTTAAAATTGGGTTGTTTTGCTGGAGTTGTAAGAATTCTTCACATAGTTTATCTTATGAGCTATCTTGTTTGCAGAAATTTTCCCCTATTTTGTAGATCATCTTTTACTTTCCTGATAGTACTTTTATACACAAAACTGATGAAATTCAATTTTCCTGTTTTCCTTTACTTGTTTGTATTTTGGCATCATATCTAAAGATCCATTAGCAAATCCAAGATTTGGTCATGAAGATCTATCCTTATCTTTTCTTCTGTGTTTTGTGTTTGCTTCTCTATTTAGGTCACTTTAGGTTCATTCTTCATGTGTGGTGTGAGTGGGCTCTGGCCTCACCGCTCAGCATGTTTGCATCCGAGCATCTGTCTCTGTGCCTATGACAGAGACCTGCACCCACTTTCCATCTTCCAAAACTTTGTTGGCATATTTTCTCATTTTTGCTCCAGTTTTCCTTGTTCATAACTATAGATTTATAACTTAAAACAACTATTGTTTAGTCCATTTTGAGTAGAAATCTGGGAAGACTAAGTACATATCACAAGTTTGAAGTTAGAGCAGCTGACTGCTGTCTTTCTACCAGCTTCACCCTCCTGTTCCCTCTCCATGCTGAGAGAAAGCTTAGCATCTATTGCTCTTGTTAGCCAAGCATAGGGAAAGCAATTCCCATGCTTCCTCAAGCAAATAATGGCTGAATTTTCAAAAACTCAACAGTTAAGTGATAGACGATGAAGACAGCGTTGTTGTTTACAAAGACAGCATGAATTCCTGGTGGAATTGAGGGGCCTCAGCAACCAGCCTGCTTCAGTTCCTGGCCTTGTTGGTCTCTCTCTCTGTGTGTGAATCTAGTGCTAGAAATTAGTCCAACGAAAATAAGCAGATAAACCAACAGAATTCCTTATGAGAATGTCCATGGTGGGCACTTGTGAGCAAAAGGAGGTCAAGTTGTATTTTTGCCTTTGTGACTGGGTGTCTGCCTCTAGGAATATTCCTTATCTATATGTATCATGACATCATCGACATGAAGATGAATTCACTCCTGACTGGACCCACTATTACCTATGTGTATTAATGCTATTATATTATTTTTTTCTTATTTAAAGAAAAATTGAAATGGAAACCTCCCTGTGGTCATAAAATGCATCACTGGGACTTAACTCTGGGCCTCCTACACCAGAGGAAGAAGCTATCGTCTTTAGGAGAAATAACTGGAGATCACCAAGTGCATGGACACAGAAACTACAAGACCTCTTTACGACACCATTGGCAAAGTCAAGTCAGGAACATGTCCCTAAACCAGGACTGGGACTGAGATGTGGGGGTGGCCTGCCCACTGTGTGGTGGGCAGTGGTGGCAGCACTGGGCAGTGGTGGCAGCACCTGCACTGCCCGAGACAGTCCGAGGCCTCTCCAGGCTGGGGGAGGTGCTGTGGCAGAGCTGAAGTCCTGCCCTGTTACTGACAGTCAAGGTTTTAGAATTTTAATCAAATGCAATCCACCCTCTGACACTGAGGAGAAAGTTCCACTGTCTGCACAGCTGGGAGCGCTGGGGATGAGCAGATGCCTGCTTGTGCTTGTGTTGCTAGCCTGACCTGCCTGTTTCTGAGTCTGCAGCATTTCAGGCAGATCTGACTTCCTACCAAGTGGCTGATCCCTACAGCTTAAATGGAGGGAACTGGCATCTTCTAGAATTCTGTGCTGGACCCACAAGCGCAGGGGTACTTGATCAAAGTGATGGTGCCAGGTGATCTTGGGAACCAGTCAGTCTACAGGAGACCCAGAGAGAGGAGATGGCAAGGCAGGCTCAGACTGAAGCTAGAGGCCAAGAATAGGTAGAGGAGGGCAGTCTGGGGCTCCCAGCAGCGCTGGGGTCCTGGTGATATTGCAGTGTTCTCCCCACATCCCTTTCCTGGTATCTTTTCTATTTAAAAGCTGCCCCTCGCTGGCTTTTGGTGGTTAGAGTGGACCTGTCTCTGGCCTGTGCAGAGATGAGCCTGTGCAGGGATGGTAGGCCTTCTGCACATACCCCAGGATTTTCAGTTCCAGAAACAGGTCTTCATAGCTATGACAATGTGCCTGGGCTTCTCTCGGACTGCTAAGTTATGATGTGACCAAGTCTAGAACTTACTCCAGTCCTGTCTGACATCTGTTCCCACATGAGCTCTCATGAATGGGTGGGAGTGGGGTGGAAGAGCAGCCGAGGTTCTGGACTGAGCCCAAACCACCAGTGTGACTGGGTTGGGGCTTAGGTCTATGATACTTTCTGACTGTAACAACTCACTATGCACTTGGTGACTGAAATCAACACACATATATTACTCACAGCTGTGGAGCCTGAGTGTCCTGAGGCAAAATCTAGAGCAGTAGAGCCAGGCACCCTCCAGGCCTCCACCACCTCTCAGCTTCCAGTGCTACTGGCATCCATTGCTTTGTGGTGCATTGTCTGGGCTCTTGTAGTATCATGTGGTCTTTCATGTGTGTGTGTGTGTGTGTGTGTGTGTGTGTGTGTGTGTGTGTGTGTGTGTAAGTGAAACCTCTGCCAAGGTTACACATGCTTGCATTCAGGGCTCACAGGGTAATTCAGGATTATCTCCTTATCTCAGAGACATGAGGTCATGGCATCTGCCAAGTCTCTTTCTCATAAGGCGACATTGAAAAGGTTAGATGAAAGGGTCAGCCTACCCTACACCCCATATTCTGTGCTGCTGCCTTCCCTGGAGGTGAGTGTGGACACCCATAGTGGGTGTCAGAATCCTTTTGGTTCTGAAAGTAGCCAGCAGCACTGCCAACCTCCTGCCAGGGGAGGACTGAGGTGCCTCCTGCAAGGACATGGTCAGCCTGTCCTGGGCAATGTTTGCACGACATCTTTTGGGCCAACACAAATATTGGCACTTGACCTGCCTCTCCAGGAAGATATGCTGGAGGCAGAAAAGAACTTTGGTGCCTGGGACATGGGCCAAATTCTGAATTTGGGGTCATGGAAGGACCAGGGCTACCAGTTCCTAGAGCTGGGTGCTTGGACGGGGGTGCTCTGATTACCTAGAGGACTGCGCCAGCCCCTCAACTGAAGCCCCTGGTGGAGCTCACCTCAGCAAGCACCTGTGGAGGTGACAGCAGGTGTCTGTGCTGTGACACAGGCAGTGAAGCCAGTGCTATTGAAGCTGGACCAAGCCAACACATGGGGTCAACACTCCCAAAGGTCCTGGGAGCCCCCCTTCTCTCTCACCTTCTTTAGTCAGACCGACACCTCTGTTTCTGAAGCCTAAGTCATTAAGCAAACTGGAGCCGACTGGGCAGAAGTTCCACCCAGCAGTGACTGGCTGCCAGCCAGGTCCTTCCCATGTGGCTCAATCACACTGTTGGAGTTGTCTCTGGGGTCCTCAGTGCCCACGTTTTTCTCCCTTCCTCCTCCTCTTTTTATAAATGTAACATACAAACTTTACTAACAAAATGAGGAGGTAAAGACAAATGGGCATTTATATTAGGAGAATGATTCTGTCTGAGTGACTCCTGGCACCCGGGGCAGCTACAGTGACTGCCCTCCAGGCTGTGAAGGATGTAGCACAGGCACAGATATGGGTGGACACCTGGCACCTTTTCCAGTATTCACTGACTGACCTCATAGGAACACGCACATTAAACCTGACAAATATTCAGTTGACGATCCCAGATACACTTACTTCTATTGCTCTTTGGGAAGGAGGTGATTTGAGGAGAAGACCATTCGTGGACTTCGTTGGATACCAAGCTGTCTCCTCTCCTCTTCAAGCTTTGGGAGGTGTTGAAAATTCTCTGGGGAACATAGCATGTGGCACTTGGGTGCACTTGACTTGGGTCAAGGCCCTCATCGGAGTAGCAGAGGTGCCTATGACCATCTTGAAGCCAGGAACAGCCACAGATGGAACCAGTGCTTGTTGGAGATACACCGAACTCATGGAGCCAAGGCAGTGACAGCTCTGTTTTTCTGGGATGCCTTTTCCTGTATTCACCTCAAGGCCTCTCAAGTTTGAGGGGCAGTTAGACCAGCCTACCCCTGGGGACTCTGCGTTCAAGCTGTGTCTGTGCAGTGCTCACGAACGATGGCTCCTTGGGTCTGTCTCAAAAGCTGAGGGTCTCCAAAGTCAGCTCTTGTACTCCCTGTTCTCTCTCCCCACTGCTGTCACTTTGTACCCTGCTCCATCCCAAGACTCTTGGAGCCCCACATTGTAGCCTGGTCCCAAAGATCCCCTGGCCCTCTATCTCCTCCCAAGATGTCCTCCTGGGCCAATACCTCTAGACCACTTACCTGAGTCCTCTGAGGAGACAAATGGGCATGTCCAGGGCCTGTGGGGGCAGAGGTATGGCCACCCCAGTGGGGCCATGCCAGCAAACTTGCTGGGTTCACCACCAGGCACAGAGCAGTTGGTCCTGCCCAGGGGTCATAGCACAGGTCCCTGCCAACGCCCCACTTCAGCCTCCTTCCTCTTCCTCATAGTCTGGGTCCCAGGCAGGGTCCTGAATATGCCCTGTTCCTCCTTTGTGAAGGCCTTCCCTTGGGTCAATGTTGACTTGGCTCCTGCTGAGCTTCCTTCTGCCCCAGGGTCAGTGGCTGTTCCCATGGGCTTTATCATGTGGCTCAGAGTGATGATGACAGAAGAGCAGGCCCTCTTGGCTTCAGCAGACTGAGATCCTGGTTTTCCAGAGTGGTGTCCCCTTCTGGTGACAAGCTGGTAGCCAGCAGTGCCAAGTTTCAGGCACTGATTCAGACTTGGGCTCAGTTCCCAGGAACCTCCCATGAGGTCTCACTGCTTCCACTGCTCCAAGCGGCTCTATCAACTGACCATAGCAACAGTGGAATGTTTTGCGTAGTCAGGTCCGTTTTACCTATGTCTCCTGGGCATGATTGGTGCCCTACTCCCACTTGAACAGAGGGTACAACTGGTAGGAGCTTCTTGAATGGAAGAGTTTGGGGGGAGGGTGTGGAGAGTGTCACCCTCTCCAGCCAAAACACCAGTCCGAGGTGCCCTAACCAGTTTTAGGTGGGTCTACACAACTCCTCCCCCACAAAATCTTCCCATGCCTGGAGACCCTCAAGAGTGGAAGGTCCCCCACTTTTGAGCACATCCTGTGCTGCACAGGCTGGGAGCAGCCAACCCCCTACCCCCTGCCAGGTGAGGGTGGGTGGTGGTGGGTTAGACCTGGGGTACCCCAGCCCAGACTGCGGACCCAGACCTGTCACATCAGAGGTGTACTTGCAGCATCCCAGGTGAGTCCCAGGTGATGCTGACCCCAAAATCCCTTTTGCTACCCCATACTAAGGGGGCGATGTCCCCACTTTTCCCATGTGTGCCAAACCCACTTTGCACAGCTGCAGACCACCTCTGGTGGACTTTTGGTTACACCCCAGAGATGGCACCCCAGGTGCCTTACCACCTGGCAAACCCGACCTTACATCTCACAGAGGGGACCCAGGACCTTCAAAGAAGTTCTGTCATGGAGGTTGCAGCCAGTTGTTCCCAATTAATTGAAGAACAGATCCACAGAGGGTGACCCAGAACTCCCAGTTTGGTGTCATAGGAGGGATGCACGTACCCCTACTAATCACTTTGGCCTGAATCATTCTTCAAGCAGGCTCTTCACACTCTCCTGCCTGTTCTTATTGGCAGAGATTGCCTCTGCCTCCACGCTCATGGCTGCAGCCTCATAGGCCTCTCTGCGATACTGGAGGGCATCTGCATGGGTGAATGAGTGCTCACTCATTATGCCACAGATGGAGGGATGGGGGAAACGGAAGGATAAATGGGTAGATGGGTCATGGTGTCTGCTGGGGGGAGGATGAATGAAGCAACAGCGGGGAGAGAGGGCCTCAGAAACCACACAGGCAATGCTTTCCCAGTGACTTTTAATGCTGCTTTACAAGGTTGTGATTTGGTGGGGCCAGGGTTCCCTCCTTGGTGTTGTCACTCCTGAGAGATAACTTGTTACTAAAGCTTGGCAAGGGAGCAAGCTGTGGCCCAGACAATAGGGCCCCAGGGGGTGCCTGGCTCAGGATCACAGGTTCGTGGTGCCTCGTCCTTCACTCTCAGCCATGGCCTGACACGAGGCCCTGGTCTAACCAGGGCATGTGGGCTTTGTTTGGGGTCCTGAGACAGGCCTCCTTCTTGGTGATCTTTGATCCCCCAAACCTACAAGTAGATTGTGTGGGCAGCCTCTGTGATACAACATTTTCTGTGACCAACCAGTTGGGTGGACTTGCCTGGGCTTGGTGGGGAGGAGTGGTGAGCTTGGGTGGCCCACATAGCCTATCTGGACAAGGACTCAGCTCACTGAAGATCTCCTCTTCCTCTCTTCTTCTTTTTTTTTTTTTTTTTGAGACTAGGTCTCGCTATTTTTGCCCATGGAATCACAGGCTCACTTGCCCGGGGTACCACAGACTCAAGCAATCCCCAGTCTCAGCTTCCCAGGTAGCTGGGATTACAGGCACGTGCCACCACACCCAGCTATATATTTTTGGAATTAGATCTCGCTATGGGCCCCAGGCGGGACTCAAACCACGATCCCTAGCCCCGACTGCTTCATAGGCTGAAGCTTACAGGCACGAGCCACCG